>JAZHYW010042317.1:0-64004 GCA_037355805.1 Ixodes ricinus | reverse complement strand
GTTTTCTGTCTTTAAATACGCGCGGACAACAAAACCATTCTAAGATATCTGTAGAGATACGCCTGATTGATAAGTGGATTGCATGCACAGCGCCAGACACGCTTATATTGGCGAGGAACGCCTTTAGTACGATGATGCTCCATAGCGATATTAGTGCGACTGGTTCAGACCGACCATTTCCAAGGTTCGAAGATTTGAATTAACCAAAATGGCATTTGCGTTGGCAATTGAGACCGCCAATCACCTTCCATTGTTTGGTAGTTTTATGTTAGTATCAGTTTGTGTCCGGCTAGGAGGCAGGGAAGGCAATGGCGCTACTTTCCGAGGATCCACTGACTTTACTGTAAACCAAACATACCACTGATAATTTTTTTTTAAATTCGTTTGAATATTTTTTAATTGAAGTGGGATGTAGTGTATCGTATGTAATGGTGCCTGGCATAGCATTACTATGGCTCACGAATACCGGATTCAGACAGCCCCAGACTACAGAACCAATAAACTACAACACATAATGTGATTATCCCATATGCCCTATATGGAATATATATATAATAAATAAAATTCGCATGTTGATTTCGCTGAGTATTACACTTCGATGTCGTCCCATTTGGCGAACACGCATGCATCAATCTCGTTGGCGTCAAATCTGCTTTGTCGTTTCTTGTAATCGACGCACCGAAAGAGACGGCAAGAAGTCGCGACCGTCGGCACGAAACAGCTGCCTCATTACTGTGCAGCCGACGGCGCCAGAGACCAAATGCAGCACCGAATCTGAGGCAAAAACAGTTTCGGCGAAGGATACATGCGTGGAATACAATTAATCATTCGCGACGGGTTTGCTCATCATCGATCAGAAGAAGAGGATTACAAATAAATGCGCGGAGCATTTTCAAGAGGAGAAATATTGAAAGCCAGCGGAAGGAACATCGACAGCAACAAGAAAGGAAAAGTGTGGAAGAGAAAGTAAAAAGATTGGGCGTGGTGAGGCTGCACTGGCGTTCAACAAGAGAAGGGGTGGGGCTGAAGCGAGGGAGATATAAATGAATGCGGGAGGAGACACGCAAAATAAGGCAAATCTGACATTAGATGATTACGCTGCGTGACCTTGGTCTGCCAAAGTATGCTGACATTGTTATACTCTGGCAATGACAAATGTTGTCAATCCAGTACGGGCGCAAACCTGGATACTTTAACGTGCATAACGCAGTAGTGATACACGGCCGCACGCCGGTACGATGCTAATCCTGATCAAAATGGGCAGGGGTGAGGATTGAACCCAGGATCCCCGGGTTCTGCAGCTGAATTTCAGGAACACAGACGAACAAAGCCAAAGAAGATAACAAATAGTATAAGAAAGATAGAGAAACAGAGAGAGAGAGAGAGAGAGAGAGTAGTGAGCAAAAACATATCTGGGACCGAATGAAAAATAACTGAAATCGTATTCGACTTTTGTTGGCAACATTGACAGCAGTGAAACCACGGGAATATATTCGGCAGACAATCGACGAGGCTTTCTCCCAGCTTGAGCAGAGGGGGACAGTGGATAGCACTGACAGCTGCAGTGTAGAGGAGGAGCAGAATTGTTACACAATTCTGCTCCTCCTCGGTACAGCGGGTGACGTTAATTTATTATGGAACGTTTTCAAAGCCAGATTAACAACTCTTTTTGAAATTTTTGTTCCATCTAGAGTTCTTTCGTCCAAGCGACGTCGTGACAAACCATGGTTTAATTCTGAGCTGCGCAAGCTTACAAATAAAAATAAACGTGCACTGAAACAATACCGCATACGCAATGACTCCGCATCATATAATAAACTAATAGAGGTAGGACCTCTTCTTAAACGTGCAATAACTTCGTCTCGAGCAAATTATTTCACGACACTGAATGCCAAGTTCAAACAGGACCCTAAGGAGTTCTGGAAGTTCATTAGGTCTAATCGCAAGGATACTGTAGGTGTTCCGTCTTTGCTCGTCAATGGTAACCTTGTCTCTGAGGAGAACTTAAAAGCTATCACCTTCAATCATTACTTTAGGTCCGTATTTCCGGACGTCACTACGTGTCACTACACTTACTCGGATGTTGCTGCTAATCTTATGGTACGCATGCCCGAAATTAAATTTCATGTGCAAGGTATTTTTCAATTGCTAACCAAAATAAAACACGGTTCAGAGACTGGTCCCGATGATATTCCAAACACTATTTTAAAGTCTTGCGCTGATATTATCTCTTGTTACTTGGTCATTATATTTACTGTATCCTTAAACTCTGGTTCTTTACCACTTGACTGGAAGTCTGCAAATGTTGTCCCGATCCACAAGTCTGGTCCCAAGAATCTGGTTGAGAATTGTAGGCCTATCTCTCTCACAAGCGAATCCTGTAAAACAATGCAGCACATAATTTACAGCAATCTCATGAATCACCTAGCACTTATTATGTTTTTTACTCCGGCTCAGCATGGTTTCCGCTACGGGTCATCTTGCACCACGCAGTTAACGGAATTCTATCATGATTTAGCACTATCATTCGATAAAAGTAAGCAGGTCGACTGCATTTTTTTATTTAAAAAAAAGCTTTCGATATGGTTCCTTATGCTCTCCTCATGTTTAAACTTCAGAAGCTTAATATTGATCCTAACGTTATTCGTTGGATAGGTGATTACTTGAGTTCCAGGAAACAGTCCGCGGTAATTAATGGAATCCAGTCCCATTATGTAAATGTTACTTCTGGTGTCCCTCGGGGATCGGTGCTAGGACCGCTCTTGTTTTTAATTTTTATTAACGATATAGTTGAAAACGCTTCCTCTAACATAAGAGTATATCCCGATGACTGTGTTTTATTTAGAGACGTCGCTTGCAACACTGAAGTGTTTGCATGTTTGCTCTCCAAAGCGACTTAGATAAGATTGAGGCTTGGTGTTTTAATTGGAGCATGTTTTTAAATCTATCGAAATGTATTCACATCAGGTTTACTGGGAAAAGCTTTTTTTTTGCCTCATCATACTCTATTGGGGGGTCGCCGGTTAAACTTTTAACTGAGGCTAAATATCTAGGAGTTATTTTTTCATCAGCTCTAACTTGGAACAAACATGTTGACTACATCACTGCAAAGGCTAGTCGGTCACTAGTTTTCATTAAACGTAATTTTAGGTTGGCTTCATCATCTCTAAAAGAAACTTTGTATTTTCACATGTACGATTCATTCTTGATTATGCGTGTACAATCTGGGACCCCGATAGGCTAAATTTGGAAGATCAGATTGAAAAAAATCCAGAATCGCGCTGCCAGGTTTGTTACGGGAAATTATGATTTCAGAGTAAGTGCTACTGAACTTAAGTCGTCTCTGGGTTGGAGGCCTCTGAGTCAGAGACGTCAATGCCTCTGTTTGAAACTTTTATTTAACATTTTTCACGAAAATACTTGTATCTCTGAATCAACATATCTCCTACAGCCTGCTTACATGTCTCTCAGAAAAGATAATTCAAAGAAAATTCGTCCATATAAATGTAGAACTGATGTTTTTAAATGTTCTTTTTTTCCACGGTCAATTGATGTCTGGAATAAATTACCTAATGAAGTTGTAGAAATTTCAATGCCAGAGCTGTTTTTTTTTACGAAGTCAAGTTGTATGTTTAAATCTCATATCCATGTGTCTCTAAGATTTGAATTTGTTGTGTTTTTTTTGTGTGTATAACGACGTTTCATATTTGTTATAATTGTTTGGTAATGTATACAGTTTTTTGTGTGCCCCTCTACTGTAATGCCTTTTTAGGCGTTGTAGGTATTCAAATAAATAAATAAATAAATAAATGGAGACGACCACAAGATAATGGGATAAGGCAGAAAGTAAGGTTCCAGCAGGTACAACGACAGGTCCAGACGACATACCTATGGAACTCATTAAGACACTAGGATAAAGCAAGCAAATTGAAGTTACGGCATGTGATTAATCGAATGATTATTGGAGGAGAGGTGCCCAATGATTAGAAACTAAGTAATATGAGACTAATATATGAATACAAATGTAACAAAGAAAAAATTAAGGCATATCGCCGAATAACGGTAACTTCGGTTATACACAGATCAGCTATGCAGATAGTATAGCGGGGAATGGAGGAATGGGCAGGAGATATGCAAATACTTGGTGAGCTTCGAAGCGGATTCCGAAGGGATAGAAGACTAAAAGATAACTCATTCGTCGCCACACAATGCATTAAAATAACACTGAAAAACCAAACTCCTTTATGGTTAGCTAGTTTTTATTTTTATATCTAGGGAGCGTACGATAATCTGAGTCAGGAAAAACTCTGGGGTCAGCTGAAGGAGTATAACATAGATTCAAATTTGGTTAGGTTTCTTCAGCAGGTGTACACAGACAATGACGTAGTCATAACATGTGAAGCAGAAACTACACAACCCGCAGCAATAAAAAGAGGGCTCAGGCAGGGCTTTCCACTGTCACCTTTGCTCTTCATGATATGTCCCAGGGAAATGGAAAAGAAATTACAGCAGAGCAACTTAGGTTTTGATGTGAGTTATATGGAAAGAGGGTGAAATGTAGTACTGGTAATACCAGGACTGATGTATGCGGACGACATAGTACTTATGGCAGATAACCAGGATATGTTACAGGAACAAGCTGGAATATGTCGATAGGAAGGGGACACCTTGGGCATGAGTTTTAGTAGTGACAAGTCTGGAGTAATTGTGTTTAACGACGAAAAGAGGGAACCCCTGAGGATACAAGACATTGTAATAGACCATGTAGGAAAATACAAATATCTGGGAGTCTGGCTCAATGAGGGAAGGAAATATCTAGAGGAACATGAGGAGAATATAATTAGAAAAGGGAAAAGAAAATAATCTATTATAAAGTTCAAGGCATTATGGAACTATAATAGATATAAAGTGGTCAAAGGTATATGGAACGGAGTGATGGTACCAGGACTGTCTTTTGGCAATGGGGTTCTGTGCATAAAATCGGAGGTTCAGTCAGGATTAGAAATTCGACAAAGCGTAGGCAGATTGGAACTGGGAGCACATGGAAAGACACCAAATGAGGGAGTACAGGGGGACATGGGCTGGTCGTCTGTTGAGAGCGGAGAGGCAATTAGTAAGTTGAAATTTGAACAAAGGTTGACCGAAATGGATGATACGCGGTGGGCACGGAATGTATTCAAGTATTTATACATAAAAAATTTAAACACAAAATGGCTAAGCCGAACTCGAAAGCTTACATTTAAATACCTACACACTAGGGATGGGGCTGAGCAGACTACTTCAGTGGAAAAGGGAGTGAAAGACGCAGAAAGAAAAATGTGGAAGGTAAGAATGCAGAAAAAATCAGCTCTAACAATGTACAGGATACAAAAGCACGACATAAAAGAAATGTGTACGACAACTCACTGGGAAGTTATCTATGAGGACGAGGGCGTAAAGGGCTAAATGTCAGGAGACAGGCACATTATGTGCCGCCTGCTATGATGAGAGCGAGACACTAGAGCACTTGGTTTTGAAGTGCACTGGGCTTCGTCCTGCCCTTCCTGAGAGGGTAACAGATTCGGCCGGGGCCCTGGATTTCGCTGGCGACGATGGAAGGGCGGAAGAGAAAAGGATTTCAGTCACAAAGAGGCGATTAAAAGATTGGTGAAATTATCTAGGGTCAATTTAAATGATGCACAACTGACTAGCAGAGCTGGCGATATGCGGGGCAGAGGGAAATCGGGATTTCCTTCCACGTGGCTCCGGCCCAAAGTCCCCAAGTCCCCCAGTGGTTCCGGTGCTGGGGTAACGCCAACAAGGTTTGACCAGAAGATATTTGGTGACTCCCTCGCTGGGGGGAAGAAGAGGGGGGGGATGTTTTCTATATTTTTTTTGCCCGATTCCCGAAAGGTCATTCTGGTAATATCCCAAACTGCCTGGTGATAGTTAGGAGGAGATAATTGGCTTAGACAGGCAGAGGAATCATATGTTTGTCTTTTTAGACTTAGGCTAGATGGCGCAAGTTACCGCCCGTTAGAAAGGGTACAGCCATTAACATCCATCCATCCATCCACCAGTCTACGCCGAACTCATAAAAGGCTTCCGTCTGACCTAGCTGCTTCCGAATCTTTTATGCTTTCCTCATTGATACAAAAGTTTCTGAGCACAGCCGCGCCGACCCTCCCTCCAACCCCTGCACACACAGACACATCCGGACGCTCGAACGAGCCAGCCGACAAGAACGCTCGCTTTGGCGGCGGCGCTACGCAGTTTCTCGTTAGTGGCACTGATTAATTAAGCGCTTCTATTCGTTATGTTCGTTCGTTCCCGCACTGGCGTGTTTTCCTTCCACCGTCTTCTTCCCCCTCTCTCGCCTTCGAAATCCCTGCCTCTCCTCTTTCCCTCTCCTTGCCCCCTCCATTTCTCCCCTCTGTTTCTGTTATCCCGTCTCCCGCTCCTTCCGATTCCCTTTGTTTGCCATACGTACGCAATTATTCCCCGAGAAAACGCCGAGTGCGCGCACAATGTGGGACTTTTCCTCGAGCCGACGGCGAACCGACCCGTCGACATGAGCGTCGTGCAAACGGGCTCGCTATAGCAAGAACCGCCGCCTTTGGGGAGACCACAGCAACGCGGGGAAAAATGAGTTCCTTGTTTTACTGATTTGTTCAAATACTTTCAGGGCCACTGGTATTATAAAGTGGAGTAAGGGCAACAAAAGTAAACGATAAAAAAATGGCTCGCAACTTTCCGTTACAGTGTTCAAGTGACAGCGATAGCTCTTATTCCTTGTATACGACAACCATCTGTTCCCAAAGGCGTCTTTCGCGCATTGTGAGGCAAGGAGGAGCATGCCAATCAAAATGCAACGCAGAGGACGCTTAGGGATCGCGCGATGATAAGGCGTCCAAGCTCGCGCCGTTATTGGTTGAGGTCAGGTGGAAACAAACGCACGAGGTGCGCAAAGAGCAGACGAACTTGCAGGCCGTATAGTCACTGTCCACTGCAGGAATGCAGGGTGTAACCTATGCGGAGCGCTAGTCTCGTCCACTCTATTTTATTGTGGTGACGTCAGAAAGACGCGGAGCACCGATTGGCTGTGACCGAAGGATAGTGGGTAGACCTCAAATCAAGCTGCCTCGATGGGGTCTACCCACTATCCGTCCAATCAGAGCCAATCAGAGCTCGGCCTCTTTTTGGCGTTACCACACCCCTGCAAAAGAAGCAGACGAATTTGCGCTCCGCATCACGATCGCGCTTCTTACTTTGTGACAAGTTCTTTGGTGTCAACATCTGCTGATCCCGCAATCCGAATGGCTGATGAGGGCTGGTTAGAAGGTCGGCGACTCGCCACGCCTTATGTTTCTAAAGATGAGTAGCACGCAAAGTTAAGTGTATTCCCTATTTATTTACTTGATCACACACAGCGCAGCCTTGTAGTCACTGAAGTATGCAGGAAAGAGAACGCAGTGCACATATAAGATAAGGTTCATGCCTGAGACTAAACTAAGACAAATAGCTTTCTGCTATATCCCTCTATCTAACACTTTAATAGCGGGGTGTTTTTCCTCCAACCCTATAAGCAGGCGTCGGCCCAGCGGTGCTAGGGTGTACTAGAACTGGGAGGTGTGCCTACCGCATCGGTCTCCTCATAGGAGCGAGGTGCCGGCCGTGTGGCCCAATTCTGCCACAGGGGCCTGAAGTGGCGCTACCAGCCACAGCGAGGCCAGATGGCCGGTCAGGCGGCGGTTAGTGAGACTGGCTTGGAACGTGTTGGTGGGACTATTTCTTCGTGATTTGCGTTGTGTGTGAAGCGATGCGATGTTGTCTGGCTGCTCGCTGTGCCGAAGAGACCAAGGACTCACAAAAATGTCAAATACTGCGAAGCAACAGACAAAGCGGCTGTGTTTTGTTCCGGTGTGCAATGTGGGTTACAACTAGGATTCCATGTTTTCAGAGTTCATTTTTCCTCAAACTCGGAGAGTGTTTTTTGGAGATCCTTTTTTGGAAAGATAGGGAGCTTATCAAAATTTATATTTTTTGATTCCTAATACTCTGATATTCAGACTTTAATTTCGCAGTGTTTCCAATGAAAAATAAATTAATTAATTAATAAATAATATGCGGGTGTAAACGTATGTTATATAAATAATAAAACGCACTTGTGTCAATTCATATTTTTAGATGGATTTGGCTTTGGTGCTGTTGCTATTGGCAATACTAATTTGTCCGACGATAAAAGTTTCAAACAAATGTTTCTTCGATACACGTCGATACCTTAAAATCACTAAGCGCCTGGAGGTAGTCACTGGGAAGCTCGTATTCATCTCATCCTATTCCATCAACCTACCCCGCGGCCGCGCGAGGTCAAGTTGTTAAGCATGTAATAGAGAAGTTTCAACTGCCCTCTTCCCCATTTTATGCAATCTTTATGGTCCATAGCTTTCATTGTTACAAAAACACATATCCTTTCTCTCAAGCTCAAATAGTATGGCCAACAATTGGCCAAAACTGGAAACCAAAACTGTGGCTTTTTTAGTGAACCGAAAGTACAATGACCTGTTGTCCTGAATGAACCTTGACGAGATAAGCGGTGAGACCCCTTTATATAATGGTCCGAGGTTTTGAAGAAACCTGCGGGGTCATTTTGCCAGGACCATTGCCCCTGTGCGCTGATCTACCTTAATTGTAAAATACCATCTTTTTTTTTTTACCTGGAGGAAAGGGGAGGGTGGGTATTGGCACATCAGATTTCAGAGTTTATCAAATTCACAACGCAGAGTAATCTCCCCATAAACTGATTGCTCAATTCAATCACTAACTATTCTAAATTCAGCAAGTTTTAAGTCTCAAGCAGCTGGATTTAAAGTATAAAATAAACTTCAAGAGTGATTCTCTCAGCTTTCACTTTTCTATGTTAAGTGCCGTTGCTTTGCAAATGTTTTGACAAAGTTTCATAAATTAATTTCAGAAAAACCGGTATCATTGCTTTCTGCAATAAATGAACTGCATCCTAAAGCTTTACGTTTTGCCTACTCAGCAGATAAAAAGTAATTTGTTACATCTTAAGGTAATTACTGTGCCATACATGTCGTTTTCAACAATTTGATTTATTTATAATAAAGGACACCCTTTGTAAATATTCTCTTAGCTTTAGGCAGTATGGTCGGCTCTTGTAAAAATAGCATATCTAGTTAGAAGGGAAGCTTTTTAGTAAGAAACCACTCCAACGACATGTAAGGAATGACCTAATGAGGATCATATATATTGTGGTATATTTTGTTTGAGGAAACATCCTTAAAACTGAACGCAGATTCAAAACCAGCTTGAAAAGGTACATCTATGCACAGTATTTGAGTGAAATAACTTAATAAATGAGGAAAAATTGTTAAAAACCATCGTCCCTCTTTAATACTGGTATGTAATGTGAGATAGACAATTATTCGCTTGTAACAGCAAAACAAAAAAGCAAAAATTATAGCGAAACTGAGTGCTCCTAAGCGGCATTTTAGCTTTGAATATAAACCTATGCCGCTCGCACAAATCACTATTTTTTTACAGGTGTGTGTGTTAGAATGGAACTTGTTCTTCCTCATAACCGAGCATGCAATAACAAACTAAGAATTCGACCATTTTCACGCCGAATAAAGTACATCTGCTACGACCGCCAGACCTCTGCATGCCGTCGGATGACCACGCTCTGCCTCACAGCGCCCTCTCCGGCGTGCTTGCACATCGCGACACACTCACGGCCGCCGGCGGTACACCTCCTCATTCTAGTGCACCCTAGTGGTGCTGCCGGGCGCGCGGTTGCCCCTGCCATCTCTCGGTCCAGGATTGAACTTCTCTGGTTGGATGTGGTCACGTGTTCTGGTGACGTCGTCTTGAGTCGGATACAGGCGCCGGCCCGGCGACACCACCGTGCGCGTGCGGGCGCGCGGGCGCGCCTACCATCTGTCGGCGCAGGTCTGAACTGCTCTGGTTGCATGTGATCACCTGATTTGATGACGTTGCGTGGAATAACAGAGTCCAGCCCAAATAAATTGGTCAAACAAAAACAAGATCGAACGTAGGGTTGCTGTCGTGGCTATGGTAGCTTTTTTTTTGCGTGTTTCAATTTGCTGCCCGAGACTCGTGCCTCGTGTATAATCCATTTTCGTTTTGTATGCTCAACAAAATTGAGGGTGCGTGGGTCACTAAAAGGTTAGGTTGTTTTTCGACTAGCACAAAGCCGTCGCTAATGCAGCTGCGATGTCTCTATACCAGCTATCTCATTAAACAAAAACTAGAAAGGCAGTAATACACTTTGAGTATGACCGCTCAATAATCCCATTTTGAAACAAATTATCATTACCAATAGACACGATAGAAGCCGGAAGCAAGGTGTTTCTATTTTGCATGTTTTAGGGACGGCTGACTGGAATTAGTGTTGCATTTCGGAATACCCACTTTGTGCTTCTGGTGATTGCTTGGCTGAATATAGAACGGTTGCTGGAAATAAGCTTTCATTCAAGTATGGCATCTCTGCCAAGTTTGTCAGATCTTGAGAAAAGGCCATATACAAGCAGCTTTCCGGCGGAAGGGCAGGTTAGCCAGGGATAAGTTGACTGTCATGAGGTTACGCTTGCGGTTTAGGATCGCATCTTTTTGGCATATTGGATTTTGGCATTGAAGAACATTGGAGAAAAACAGGGGCTAAATAGGTTAAACGATACGATGTACTTGACCTCGTTTAAGCGCCTTGTATTTGAGACCAGGAACAAAGGCAAAAATAGTGTAAGCAAAGCGTTCGTGGACCCATCAGGAAAATAGAAAGAATGTGTCAGTGTTTACTCAAAAATTATTAGGCACATCTTCAGCAATAAACTCAAGTTTATTGCAAAAATAGAAATACGTGGTGCAACCCATTTTTGCAATAAACTTCAGTTGTGTGCGCTTTATAGACCATTCCATTTAGCGCTCTCAGGGCGGCGCCATTTTGTTCGACCGCAGCGCCCTCTCCGCACATCCGGGAAGTTCAGCAGGTTCGGCGTGGTAAAACGAGAGAGAGGGCACGCGCCCGACTCCGCTAGCAGACAACAGACCGGGAAGTTGCCGTTCTCCTCCTTCAAGCTGTCCTGGCGGGCTATACCGAACGTCGAACTCTCGCTCGTGGCTGCCGTTATCAAGTGTTTCGCGTTCTTAGAATATTCATGGCTGCTTCAAAATCAGCCTATAGCGCTCTGTTGTTTTATTTCAGTAAACGATCAACTAGCGTATCTTTGTTCCGTTACTTCAATAGCAGTGGAGTCAGACCGTAGTACTACCCTCAACCGCTGCGTCTATTGCGTCAAAAGAGCACGTCTTTATTTATCATTTCAGACTTCCACTCATGGTCGCTAAAGGCCTACACTAGTACTAACTTTTTATAGAAAAAAAGCTACAGCAACTGGATGTACTTTTGCCGGAGAGACCGGCCACTCTGACACAGCTTTTCCATTTTTTTTTTTGCACGCCGGCAACAGCGCAATTGGACCCGGTTGGTCTTTTTATCGAGCGCAGCATTACACGATAACTTGCATATGAAAACCTGCGATTTTAAACCGAGTTTGAACGTCAGCCGGACGTTCGGTACAGCCCACTCGGCGGAGCAGACGACGCGCTGGGTGAGAGGGGGAGGGCATTTTTTTGCTCTCCGCTGTTCCTAGTGGAACGGTCTATATGCGCATCGTTGATGAACCAAATGGCCCAAGGAACCACTTTGACGTTGGAATGGTTATTTTGATAACGATTCTGTTTTTAATGCGTGTTCTTCATCCGGTACCCTCTCGCTTTCGGAGCATCGAAGAGGAATAAGCAGACTGGAGGAGAGTATGTGAAAAATTAACTACGTTTGGCCACAACGATACTCGGTGACGAGTAAAGAACCCAGCAAATGGTCTTCATCAACTATAGACGCTTCCACTGTTTACAAAAATCATAGTCCAGCCAGCCATAGCCTCCTTTATACTCACAAAGCCTGGCAGTTCGACGGCGGAGCCATAGAGTGCCCTGTCGCAGATTTGGAGCGCGAGGATCTGGTAGCACAGAACATCAAAGATCCATTTCTAGGGGCACTTGGACGCCAGCGCACAACCTTTGCAGTGGCGAAGACCCGAAACACACTTGTTCGCTCGGGAGAAGTGTGTTTGGGCGTCTCGCCGCAGCGTGTTTCGGCGTCTCGCCGCAGCGGGGCGCCAGTCACGTGGCTCTCCTCTCATCCGTGGTCTGCCGCTCCACCTTTTCCATTTCGGCGGCCGCTCCTCGTGGCGATCTGCCAGGCTTTGTCAGTATATAGGAGGCAATGAGCCAGCGCTCGCTAGCGATTGCGGCAAATTACAACTCCTACGATGCATGGCGGCAGCAATGGCGTAATGAAATTGGCGGTGAGACCGGTATTTAGAGGGGGCGGCAATGATTGGGTATCACAGAAAGATGGAGGAGGACTAGGTGCGTGTGATTGGTCTGATCTTATTTTGATGCATAACGGACGCCCTCATGTAGACGCAGCGATAACAACACGCACAGTTTCTGTCCCTTTCGCGCGTAGTATCTTGCACATTATCGCACGAATGAGGCTCAGCCAGGACGCACGAATCAGTTGGGGCTATCCTGTGCGTTGCGTTGACTCGTGAACGTAGGAGAGGATTTTCGACTAAGTCTAATGACTTATATTGCTTCAGTAAAACGTAATATGTTTATAACTAAACTAGTATGTGAAAATTGCTGGAGAATCGCTTCTGCACTAGGTATAAAAAATGTTATCCCCTCCTCCTTAGGAATCCGGCGGCGTTTCAGCTGGTGCTAAAGCCACTTGGCTATCGACACTGTCAGCTGTAGGAACGCACGGCGAGGCCTATTGTTTTCACGCGTCCTGCTTCGCGACTCGTTCCTCGGCGTTGTTATTGGATACTACCGCAATCGCTATCGGTATATACCGACAGTAGGGCATTTGGACTCACCACGCCATGCGTTTGCCAGTCGGCGTCAGTGACTATCAAATGCTTACAAGTTTCGTAAAGACTCCGCTTTTAGGCTATAGTTTACAAGCTGCAGGCATCGAAAGGAAGAGTTTGCCCACCGTGGATATAAAATGCTTTGTTTTCACGCCAGTCTGGCAACAGTGAGCACGTCTTAGCAAGGCTTGACTGTCAGACGTCGCGCGCACGGCAGCAACACGATAGCGGCTCCGATAGGCCATACTTGGAAACGTCTATAGTTTGCGCTGAAAGTCCTCAGAAGCTTCTCAGCCGGGTTCAAGCATGGACGCTCATGTTATATATTGCCTCTCGCCCGGTTGCTAAGTTGCTCCCACGTGATGCAACCCGAATCTTGAAACTTTACGGGTGCTGCCTTCCCAGACAACCTCGTGAGTCGATAGCCATAGCCGCCTTTACCATTGCCTCCAGAAAACCGCGCCCGGCTGGACCCGGAGTTTTGTTGTCGCTTTTGTTTGGGTTCGTCCTGTTCAGTTGCCACGGGGAAATTTTGCCGTCTTCGGCGTCTTCTGCTGACACCCGCAACAACCCCACAAAGCGAGCCAAGGAGTAACTTCACGACGCGCAAAAAGAAGCGGAGGAGAGGCACTTAGGTCCGCTTCCGACGTGTACAGAGACAGACCGACAAAACCACCGACAGAGGCGCGTCATAAATGCGGTCGACAACGACGAAAGGCGCGCGCCGCCGTCCGAGAGAACAGAAAAGAAGAAAGCGATGACCAAGCAAAACGAACGGTACAAAGCCCGCCTTCCCCCATCTCTGAGTGCTCGTTCGCAGGCAGCTCAGTCATCTTGAAAAGAGTCGTCGGACATATACGAAAGGCGGCGAAGGGGCCAAGAAGACGCGCCTATTTATCCCATCCCCTATCCATCGTGTTTGCAACGCGTCCGCATCGCGCCGATGAAGCCGTTTGATGGCTGTATGCCCCTGCTGTCTCTTTCTTTTTCTATCTTTTGCTTTTCCCCGTATTTTTCTACCCTCCTCCTCTGTCCGACCGGTCCGTTGCGAGCCGTGCAACGCTGGCGCGCGCCTATACATTCGTTGGGAGAAGGTGGACGCTCCTGTTTGCTTTGCTCCCACGCACTTTCTATATATTCCTGCCGGCACTGCATATATATATATATATACGTACAGACCAAAATATTATACTTTTGAGAGCCTTTTTTTTTTCGCTCTCTCTCCTCTTTGCTGCAGACATCCGCGATATCTGGGTCTGTGTAGTTGCTGCTGTCCCGCGGCGAATGGGTTTCCATTGCTGGCTGCGTCCCGGTTTTATTGCCTTCCGAGATGGAAAGGCGTTGCGGCTGCTGTCTCGAAGGAAGGAGGAACTTTGTTTGTAGCATTTTTTTATTATTTTTATAGATCCAACGTCCGGTGCGGGCGGCCGATCCTTCGCTCCTGAACCGTAGGCCTAGTTTTTTATACATAAATTTTTTCAGAAGCCTGGATGTTTGAGAAGGGTAAACGCTGGACGATTGGTAAAGCTTCGCTGGCTACGTGCGCATCCAAGCTCGTTCCTCTTTTTTTTTTTTTTACAACGATCTATCGGCTGGCCGAAAGGCTCGTGTGAAGAAACGTAGACCGATAAAAGAAAAGGAGGTAGCCTGCATCAGCCCGGAAGATAACGGCCGCTCATCTGGGTATATACGGGCGATACTTCACAGAGAAAAAATGAGTCGAATCTGCCTGATCATTTTTCAGGGTTTATTAACGTGCGCGGTTACGGGGCTGCCTGAAACAATTGCCAGAAATATTCTTTCATGAGACTGTGTGAGTAGAAGAGTGAGCCAAGGCTGCTATTGCCTGCATAAACTCAATAGAGCTTTTCGCACAAAAAAACACGAAAGAACAACAACATGGTGTTTGCTTCAAATATAATGACGAACATTGTCTGCGGGCACGTCTCAGATCTGTACTAAGAGTGTTTGCTTTATACATGCGAAGGCTTCGAACATGACTGCGGTCAGTTTTTGTATATGATGAATGTGACAGGACCGCCATACGAGGAAGAAGCACGCCCCGGACAGTCTCTGAGGACTGTCTCTTGTAACGTGTATTAGTGGTGTGACTGCGGCTTAAATGGGTGCCCTTTCAGCCTCCTATTATTCTGCACGTGGTTTCCCCCTGACGATGCCTTCCTTCGTGCTGTCCCGGGTAACGTTTTCTTTTTGCAAACGTTTTGTCGAGCGAGCTTGCTTAGAAAAAAAAACAAAAAAACACGAAACGCTTTCTTGAGGTGGTCTTACCGGAGCCACTAAATGAAGTTCGCTTGGAGCGTCGCCACTCCAGTCCTAGATATTCTTGTGGGCGCCGCCAGTTTGGTGCTCAGTGGAGAGCGGTCGCAATGGACACTAAGCAAAACTTCATCGAGCAACATTGGCGGCCGCCATTGCTTGGACAAGAAGCGTGTGATTGGATACGTGTGCTCTACAAATGCTGACGCGGCGCTCGTTTTGAACACACGCTGAGAGTTCGTTGACAAGCAATGGCTGACAGGCGTTGGCACAGACTTTTGAAAAGAGTCTATTGGCGATCGTATGCGATTCTAAGGTGCGCCTCCCTAGCAACTTCAGCTACGGTGTCGGAAAACTTGAGAGGTATTGTTTTTCTTTTTTACAAAGTCTGTTCTAACATTTCAGAAGGGCAGAAAACCGCTCCCTCTGATTTTAGATAAAGCTTCAGATAACTGTCAATAATGACTTGAATCAACGAGGTAACCAAAATGTCGTTCTCTTTTTTTAAATTAAGCGTGGTACATTTAGCTGTTTTGTGTAACGTCAGTTGTTCGATTTTGGTCAAGGTGAGATCGAGAACGTCCTCGGCGGCTGATTGGATGTGGCGCCACATGCTTGCGAGCAATCAGCCAATGAGGCATTTTTGCGCCGTTCGCGAGTTTACAATCGGCCAAACATTTGGTGAGAACGTCTCTTAGACATACATATTGCGAGAGAGATGTCACGGCCTCTGATGTGCTTCTTTTTAGTATTCCTTCATCCACTGTTCGATGTTTGCTTGTGTAAGACAGCAGAACAACTCGAAATTTGTAAAAGAATCGCGGGTTGTGAATGGCTGCAAACGTCGAAATGGCAGACGATCACAAGTTCAGCCTGCATCCGATCTCCTTTCGCCGCGGCGCTCGGTTCCTAGAAAACGAGCAACCTTTTTTCCAGTATGTCAGCAGACGACGTATGGTGATCTCTAGTTTCACTTTCGTTTGCGAACGACGCTTCGTAGCAGACGAACCGCGTTCTTCGCACGCATTTGCAGACGAATCTCCTACGAACGCTATCTTCGATCGCTCCGCGAGAGGCACGTTAGATCTCGCTCTCGCTTCTGCGGTGACCAAATTCAGACCCCAGACCCTACAGTCTACAGATATTTCTTTTCCTGTGTGCTTTGAGAACGGTACCTGGTGTCACCGCTCTTTAGTAACTGCCAGGCAATTTCTCAACTTCCACCAGACAGAGGTAATCGCACGACCACAGGCCGACACAATAATCTCCCAGATAGAAGCATGCAGGGACGGATATCGCCCCCGAGAATGAACCATGGGTTCAGTAGCCCAATATTTTACTACACGTGCTCAAAGCTGAGCTTCGCTGACGCACCGCGAAAGTAGCACGTATATTGTTTTTCGCACCTATTTCCAAACCCCATACATCAGTCGTAAAACACTCCTCGAATGTTATAAAAAATTGCACCTCGAAGAAGAAGAAGAGGAGGAATGGGACAGCCGAATATCTCACATCTCACTCAACCTTATATTTGTTCCTACGGAGGATAGCATCCAATACATTTCGTCACTCATTTTGAGGCTCCTGTTTCGCACATTCGCAAAATGCCAGAAGCACAACTTCGGCTCGACAACGGCGGGCATACGGAAGCTGCCGTTTTTAATACCTGCTTGCTCACGTCGTGAAACTAACTTATGCTGCATTTTGGTCTTTGATTCCTGAAACTTTCATCCGCGGTCACACTGCAAATACAATATCCAACATATAGTGTGCAGACAACGGTCTGATGCGTGCTTCTTGCTTTTATGGCGGCCCTTGCACAATGGTGATAAAAGCTGTCTGCGGGCGTTTTTTGTTTGTTTGTTTGTTTTTACCAAAAGGGAAGCAAGGGAAGTAAGGCAAAAAGCTTCTCTTGCAACTTCACGAGGCCCTTACCTCCCTTTAGAGTTCAGCCTTTGAACAAGGCATCAACAGGGTTGAATGCAAAATTCAATCAAATTAATCTTGTAAAACATTACGTATGTTTAAAACAGTACTAAACAAGCCTAATCACGACGCTGTGGTAATTTTATTTCTCACTCTAATATGCACTTTCGTTATTCAAAAAGTGATATCACTAGTCTTTTTCATTGAAAATGAGAGAGAAACAATCAATGCTTATATGGTCTTTACTTTTATTTAACAAAACAAAAACTTTCTAATCGAGTGGTTGCTTGCCGTAGTTGGTTCTTATTTTTTATGTTCTCCGACTGTTTTCCTTGGTGTTCGCTCTGAGCTAAGACTATTTGGTATTAGGTGCAGCCTCTCTTTGCGTATCAGCTGGGGCAATTTAATGTAATATATTTCGTTAGCATTTAATATCGTATATTTTTAAGTGTGGGTCTGTGCATAAGTCTCGCGGGATCCCCTGAAAAGAATCAACCCTGCGAAGTACCCATTACTGGAAGAATATTATTTTGTTGTAGTCCATATTGGTCGTTGTACTCCACACTAGCATGCCATATGACATTTTTGTATAGCATAAAGTATAATAAAATATTTCTTTAACCAAGGTTGGAGTGGTTATTTAATTTTATGTATACATTCTATTGCTTTTAATAATTCAGAAAGAGTTTCTGTATGTGCATCGACCAGGTAAACTCTTTCATAAACCATATGCCTAAGAATTTTGTCTCAATCGCCTGTTCTATAAAACTCTTTAAAAGGTAATTCGTATTGAAGATGTATCTGGCGTGTTAATAAAAATAATAATCATGTATTTATTTGTATCTTTTTTTTGCTTTCAGCTGTCGTTTGTTGCGTTTCAACCAGCTATATATTCGAAACAGCTATATATTTGAATTGTTCCTAGTGTACATTTAGATTGTACATTACAATTGCGTCAGTATCATCTGCATCACGATTAATTTTCGGGTGTCTCGCAAAGTTGTCGTATAGATAGCAGAAACTAGAATTACTAAACGACCTAAAATTGACCCTTGGGGCACTCCGTGTCGTATTTGTAACACATCAGAGGCAACGTTATTCAATTACACATATTGATATCAATTCTTTCAGCCCCAGCCTTGTTCCTGCTCCACGAGTGGTAACACTAGCGCACTACTACGCTCCTCACGCGCTGAAAGTATTTCCAAAAATTACTGATGTAGTGATTTTTGATGAAGCTCAGCAAGTTTTTAATTGAAACCATATGTATATTTTTACCAATTAAAAAGTTAATTCTTCGTTGTTAATTAATTTGCGAACTAATTTTCTGACGTCCGTCACCACGTGTAATGCGGTCCCGAGAAAATTATCCGTCTACCTCGAATCCACTAATTGTACGAATTTTTATTACTCTTACGTGAAACACCCTGTATACATACATATGTATGAAGGAAACATGATTCGAACAAGTTTGAGGGGTGTCCGCAGATAATTTTGTCGTCATGTGTGAACTCCTTGAATTTTGTATGATGTATACCAGCAGTATGAGCGCGACTTTGGGGATCTTTTATTTGGAGTCGGGGAACATTACACCACGGCAATCGGGGCAAAAACATTGCAAGCTGGGTTTCGTACGACAATTCGGGGTGCGTCACTGTATCAAAGAAACACGATCGACCTGCGGCAGGACAGGCGCCGGCCACATGCACCACAGCCCCGCCATAACACCACCGGGGTCGCGGCGCCATCTATGCGGTGACCCTGGAACTGCATTTCACAAGAGCGAAGGTTTTGCGGGGTTTTGTGGGATTTCCGAGGTCAAATGTGCGTAATACCTATAACAAAGGCTCGTTTATAACGTTGACAAATGTTTTTCGAGCCAAGAAAGAAAGGATAATGCGCGAGAGAAATAGAAAATATGCCGGACCATTAAGTTTACACTGCTACCCAATAGATGGCGCCAGTGTGTCCCCTCGTTGTAAGAGATATTAAGAGGTTCCAGGACACCCGGTGCTAAGAGGTCGCAAGTGTGTGAACGGCCTTTAGAGAAAAAAGTATGAACTACCGAGCAACACCTACAATTAGGGAAATAAACGCCGGTTTTCTCGGAGAAGCCAGATTTACACTAGCCTTTCGTTCGTAGCATGTAAATAACTGGTCTTTTTTTTTCAAAATTCTTGTTTTATGTTGTTCCCCTGTTTGTGCACGCAGCAAGGCAGGATTCCCACACCACAAAATACGTATTATTTTTTTTGTATTTTGGCTCACCTGCGTTTGGCTTATACATACAAAGAGCACACTTTAACCAACCATAGGCATTCACTCTTCAGGATTACCCGATCCAGGAATATATACCTCAAGTAAATTTCAGACTGTCGACACTCTTTTGTTTCGAGCAGTGGGGATTGTAGATTTATTTATTTTTTATTTTATTATAAGAGGTGTACTCAATTTATTTCTTATCCTTCGCAATCCACTCACGTAAAATGATGGCTCGCAAGAGCGCCGCTGACACGAAAATAATAAAAATATATATAATAAAGCAAGCACAAACAAAAAAAACAGCATGGCAGATCTATAAATATACGCTCGCGGCGACAGCCACAACTTCCACTACCGGAATCCGGCGACAGATAGAGAACAAAACGTCACGGCCAGATCGAATGAAAGGAGACCAGACCAAACTTCAAAAAGTACACAAGTAAATCGAGCTTAAAATATGTCAAGAAAGCATAGTAAGAAAAAAGAGAGTGAATAGAGGGTCAAAGGAAAGGAGAACCGGGGTCCCGAAGGAGCACCAACAGAAAACAACAGCAAAAAGAGATGGAGCTGGTCGTCTTGCCTTTCCTACCAGCCTGTCCCATGGCTCTTTGCTTTCCATCGAATACAGGGTGTGGGGATCGAGATGCGATGCCGTGCCTATTGGGACTCCGGAGGAAGATGGAGGCGATAGAGGCAAAGGAGGGATGGAGAGAGAGAGAGGAGAACGTCCCTGGGGCTCTAGTGACCCCAGGACCGAAGGACAGGGACACTGAGACCGAAAGGAAACTTGATCCGAGCGACTCGCGGATGCGGGGAAGGAGGAGGAAGAGGAGAGGTGAGGAAGGGGAGCCGTTGGTGTAGGGACCGCTGAAAGAGGAGGATGGAAGATGGAGAAGAGGCTGACACGCCGATACCGCCTGCGCGGGATTCGGCAGGCGCGGTCATGGCAAGATGGCGGGAAGGAGCCAGCCAGATCTCGGGTATCGCGGGTGTAGTGTTTCGAGGCGATGCCCGGCGTCTCGTTGACGCTGTGCCAGGTGGTTATTTGCGGCAGGCTTTGACGTAATTTCCTCGGACACGGCGCGGCAGCTGTTGTTTCCCGTCGAGCTGGCCGACGGAGAATGAGGGCGCGTGTGTGGGGGTTGTGAACAAAAGGGTAACGGAATATCACTTCGTAACTCGGGTTGATGTCACTGGAGGGTGTTATGTAACAGGGGGATTCACCAGACAACGAAAGGTGCTGTTTCCAGTTGCATTGCGGAGGAATCAGGCTTTCGTCTAAAGCCGACGTCACGGTGTCAAGTTGAGGTGTACAGAGCCGAGCAAGTACCTTATGTAAATGGGAGAACCTTGTAAGATCTCCTATATGTTGAAGCACGGCAAATATAATGCGATCGTACTGCGTGCCGAGGTCGCGAGGTTGGGTTTAATTAGTATTTTAATAAAAGCTCTCGCACGCACTGACGCCCCACGCAAGCACGACCGCGATCATGCACGCAAGTGCTCCAACAGACGGACACACGGGCACTAGCTAAATATTTTACTTATTTATATATTTCTTGTTTTACAAGTTTCATGTACTAGTTCGTTGCTAGTTGCGTGTAGTTAGTAATGCAATGTTTGACCTTCTTTAGTCCTTTGGGGCATATTATATAAGACGTTCGCTCTGTTTTTGGCTTCAAGTGTCAATTGTAAAATAAAATTAAGAAAATACAAAACAATCAGCACAGCCATGAGTGTAAATAGGCGATGTTCAGATAAGTGTAAGTGCCATTGATATTGTTATACCCCCTCTCAAAAACATCGACGGTTCTCACAAAAGCGCGGACGTGAGCTAGGCGCAGCCGGCTATGCCGTTATCTGCACTGAGCATGTTTGTAATTCGAGTATGGTTAAACACTTCCACAGTACCCGAGTGCAAGCTGAGTGATGACATAATGCTCGTGTATAATTTGTACGCCGTATCCTGCTATCATACCCTTGTGGCTAATAGCTAGGATAGAAGCCAAAGCTGCCAGTGCTTTTTCTTTTTTTTAGCTTTCAATGCGTCACAGCGAATGTCCAAAAGACACACTCAAAGAGCAGGCCATAGGCTGCGTTTACGTGGATGCGACCGAAGAGCACTGAACCATGAGAGAACCAATCAGACGCACCAATTCCTCCTTTTCACGTCCGCTTCTACCCAATCATTGTCGTCAGATCTTGATTCGATGAGTTATGGTTCAAATTCGAAACCACGAGAACCAAGCCTTAGTCTACTTGTTTGACTTTATCAGCTCGTGGTGAGTTTGTAACCCAGGAGCTCTTGATGACTACGTGTTTTCAGTGCACAAAGATTGCAGACCTATTTTATTTAACGGGGATCACGCGCTAAGGACTTTACAACCACCCGCTAGTACGATGCTCGTTTAGAATAAACCCAGCAATTATCCCTTAGTTTTGCAGCGCGAGCTTTTTTGCTCCACGTACTCGGAGCTGTGTTGCGCGAACATACCCAACTATACCGGTTTCTTCGGCCGATCGGCTGATTATAAAGGAAGCATACGTTGGGAGTACCTTTATTCCAGCCTTTTGACAAATTATTCAAAGAAGGCAACACTGAAAATATATGTTAACCAATTCTCTCAGAGTCTTTCAAGACGTTCAGAGTAGACTGTAGTCGTAGTGCAAGCGTTTCTGTACAAGGATACTGCATTGAAACTAATCTACAATATTATTATATCTTCAAGAAAAAATCGTTTCAAAAGGGGCGATAAAAAGTAAGATATTTACGACAGTGTACCAAAAAGACTAGGACACTTTTTGTTTCAATTTTTTATGCGTTCCAAAAAAAAGCTAGTTATAAAAAGATTTTTTTAAATAAAATCAAACCAAATTGCACAAAAAATGCGCTTCTCTTTTATACTGTTCTTTTTTTTTTTGGGGGGGGGGGGGTTATGTTTTTTCGGAACTACATTCCAATGCAGTATTTGGAGCTCCCTTTTTATCCACTTTGCGACTTCTATCAGTACTATAGCCAGTATAAGGATTCTTCTAGAACTGCGCCTCTGCGACCGCCGGGCAGTGGAAGCATATCCAATACACTCTAAGAAATGTCTGCGCGTCTACTTACCCGCAAAACACTCCAAGAGCCAATCTCTGCGATCTACGAAATCAGCTCAGCGAATGATGAGGCGGAACATCTGTTTAGACATCAAAATTAAGTCTGCGCTGTAGCGTTACGCAATGCAAGCATGACGCTTTGCATTGCGTAATGCCACTGCGCAGACTTAATTTTTAAGTCTAAACGGATGTTCCCCCTCATCATCCGCTGAGCTGATTTCGTAGATCGCAGAGATTGGCTCTCTGAGTGTTTTGCGGGTAAGTAGACGCGCAGGCATTTTTTTGAGCGTAGAATGTTGCAACAACAGGACAAGTCACAAGCGTCAATACCGAAAACCAAAAGGTAAATATATAAAAAATTAACAAGCCCAACCTGCACAGAAATAAAGAATAAAGAAGAAAAGAGAAATATGTCACGCACAGAGGAGACATATATACGCTCCCTCGGACATTGATAACTCGAAAGGTGGAAGAGATGCTCACTCGCCCATACGCAAAATAAAGCGCGACAACGCGTGGGGGATCACCTTCCCAGCCAGCTCCTTTGTTTCCTCGTACTCGATCTGCAGATCGCCAAGGGATGAAGGGGATGATTGTATGCGTGCGTGCCAAACCCTACTCGTCCCCATTTCCCTTCCCCTCACTCGTCTGCTTCCCCTCCCTCCCCAAACCTCTCTCCCTCTCCCTGTCTTGAACAAGCAGCATTCCTGGTTCCTCCCTCCATGTCAAGCCTCGTGTTTTCCCAATAAGGGAGTGGGCCCACGTTTAGGCAGTAGGGAAAGACAACCATGAAAGCGCGCGGAAGAAGCCGAACGAAAAAGAAAACGGTCCGGCCCCGTGGCATCTGTTCCGCATCGAGCATGCCCAGTTGGTCCGCTGATCCCCAAGAAATGAGCTGAGAACATTCTGAGCTCTCGGCCTTATATCCCCCTGCCGTCCCTTCCAACCCATTCTTTTCGTTTTCTTTTCCTTTCTTTCCCTAGCTCTATATGGAAGCTCGTAGATCCCCCCCCCTTCTTTTTCTGTTGCTGCTAGTGTCGCTACACCCGCACGATTCTGCCATGCGAAGCCCTTTCACGTTTCTCCCTCAATCTCTTCCTTCTGCACTCTCTCTCTCCCTCTCTTTATCTTCTTACTTTCTCTTTTGTTCTACTAGATACATATCGTTCACGATGTTGTAGTTCGGCGTAGCCATGCGCTCGTGTTATCTCAGATGGCTGCCCTCTTTGGAAGCGGCAGCGTCTGCTCCTTCCCTTCGGCTGCTCCTCCTCCTTTATCTATTTCTCGCGGCCTTCGAGAAAGACCGGGCTTTGTTTCGTCCTTCCGCGTTCTGGTATCTGCAGGGAGACCTAAAGACCGTGCTTTTCTCCGAGACCGAAGGATACCAATCTCTAGCGCGAGTAATGAGCCTGTTCCCTGATTGACTTGAGGATCTTCGCGAACATCGTTTCACTCCTCTTTAGGCCCACTTTCTCCGTCTTCCTGTTTCTCTTCTCTTGTTGCTGCGTCCTCTTCGCAGATGTTCCCTGGCTTTCTTTTGGGCGTGGAGAGTGTTTCGCGGCGCTATCTTCACGCGCAAATGATTTTTCTATTGCGCCCCCGTTGTCCCCAATACTTCCTGTTGTTGCGAGTTGGGGAGTACGGGCGTGTGGTCGGGAAGATAAATGGCAAACGTGGCACCCGGCTAGAAGGTCTAGTGGTTCATGGCATTAGCAGAATTTTTTTCTATCAATTTACAGACCGTTAAAAAAATCCGTCAAAGTTACACTAACGCGATCTGTGCAGTTTAGTTACAAAGCCAGGCCGATATAATATAGGGGGCTAATGGTCACGATAAGTCAATTAATTAGGTAAAATGAGTTAGTTAACCTTTTTATTCGTAAAGATAAACATACGATTCCAATTAAAAACTTGCTGAGTGCGATTGAAAACTACTATATCGGTCAGTTTTAGAAATACTTGGTACGCGTGAGAAGCGCGGTGGTGCGCTAAAGTTATCACCCATGCTATTAAAGCAAAGCTGCGGACGCCAAAAAAAAACAAAAAAACGTGACGTTATTTTGGGAAACTTCCCATAATGCAACGCGCGGTTACGCTGACGTCGACAGCGACGTGGCTCAACCCGGAAACGGGCGCCTAAGAGCTCCTCCGCTCTAAAACTTTGATTGGACACAAACGTGGTTTGCCTAGTGGTAATCCACGAACACTTCGAAAATCGCGCGCCCAAGTTTGAAATCCAGGGAACGACGAAACTGCATGTCTATGCATGAACCATTCCCTGTCGTTGGTGTGGCTGCTTGAAGTTCTTATGCAATATTATTGAACACAAAATTAGACCGCATTGTGGTAACTGAAGAACACTTCCGAAATCGCGCTGTCAAGTTTCAAACGTCTAGCTCCGCCTAATTTCACGCCCGTGGTTTCGCCGGCTTGACACCCGCCTATACCTTTATTTATTTTATCGCCTTAGAACCTTTCAGGCACAATTAGCGGAAACGGTTTGTTTTTATTATTTCCATTATCGGCAGTATCATGTTTCTATTTCTACGTACCCTTCATGGTGTGAAGTGACGACGTATTGTCACGTGAGGTCACGACATGACGTCACTCACGGTGTCACCTGACGTGATTAAGTCGCGTGGCGTCACTGTGCAACGTGACTTGACATGATAATATCACTTCATGGTGTCAGCTACCGCCGGATAACAGGCAACGTTGTAACAGGTGACGTGATGCCTGTCGTGACGTCAATGTGGAATCTTTTGGCGGAGTGCCGAAGAAGGCCCGCGTCAATATGGAGCGCGGTCGACGGCGCGAAAACCGCTGAGCGTCCCACTGGCCGTGTCCCAAATCTTACCCAAATGAACCCGAGTTACTCCGGCAGGTCGTGTCACGTGACAACACAGATTGAAGAACGATGGACGCGGGTAGGTTTTGGAACGCCAAGGTACAAAACTCTTACCCTGGAGTAAGATCGAGTAAATTTTGGAACACGGCCAATAACTGCTATTGTAGTAAAAAAACATGTATAGAGGTACACTTTTCTACGTCAGAAAGCTTTTACCGGTATTTTATGTTTTATGAGATGAGTTTAGAACTAGAGACGTACCAGCAAATATGCGATATTGCCGCGGGCTTGGCAGGGTTGGGGCGCTCGTGGTTGCCACGCGGAATAACAAAACTTAAACATATTCTGGAAAGTTGCAGTCCATTCTCGGCCGTCGTCGTATGTTCTGATTCGGAACCTCCCCGAATGTATCGTGAGTACAAATACAGCGGTAACGCGCCGGTTCGGGTAAGTCGTCCCTCCATCGCCAGCGTAGGACGCGTGGTACCTTTCTGTTTGAGTTACAGCCGCAGGTTCACATCATTAATCGTTTATTATCAGTTCTATATTCAACTTTTTTTAATCGTTACAACATAATAATGCCACGTCACGGTTCCTAGGTGTGCTCGATGACGTAATTAGCGTACTCCGGTTTAGACTTACACGGGACAACCAGTCTAAGCAATAGACCGGTACTCGTGCGACTCAGTTGTAGAGGTGAACGACGCATGCCAAACTTTACCACTTCAGCGGGAACTTGGGTCATTAGGGAAACTTTGGATGAAAACGGGGAATGTTAGCGATCGAAGTGGTCGGGCAACAACACCGATTAGAACAGTCGGATCCCGCGCACAAAAAATATTGACGTCACCACAGTGTGCTGGAGCGCAGACAGAGATTGGACGTGAGCGCCGCAACAGCATATACGGCTAGACACCATGTCCAAACAACGCGGTGAAGGACGTTCAGCGTCGGACTCGAGCCCAAGTGCCGAGTTTGTGTCACTCTAGCGTGATGACAATCCCTGGAGCCAAAGGACGCTGTTCGCGAGCTTTGATGATTCAAGGTCGTGTTGGCTCGGCATAGCCAGCAGCGCCAAAAAGGGCATCGTCTTGAAGCTCATCGCCTTTGTGCCTTTACCATATCAGCGACTATACCAATCCCGCACCGTCAATGGGCCGCGATCTTGGGTTTGTTTTTGTTGTTGTTTTTTTGCACGTGATTGGTATAACCGATGATACAAACTCACAAAGTCCACGAGAAGCGTGACGAGGCACATTTGGAACCGCTTGGTTCGCTTCATCGGATCGAATGGTCGGCGGCGGTCAAACTTTAAAGTGAAACTGAGTGTAGTGTACGAGATCTCCGTATTCCAGGTGGGGTAAATCAACGTCGATGCGTGTTGTGTGTTTGTTTTGGTAGCGGGCAGATATAGTCAGCTCCAGTGAGAATCTAATATTTTTGCTCGTGGACGAGACATTTCGCCCATGCGGTATCAGTGCGAGCCTGGGGTCTCCATAAAGTGCATCACGCGGTAGTGGTACGCGACCACATGTGTATCACTACTGCGTGATGCGGAGTGCGGCAGTGCAAATTCGTGAATTGCGTCCTCGTGTACAAGCGTACGTGCAGTGCACGCAATTCACAAAAAGAAAATGAAGTAATGCCGGCTTTTAAACCTGCCAGTGCATTTACGATGAGTATGTGAAGCTGGATGTAGCATTACCAACCAGGTATACTCTCGGTACACTGTTGCGGAGAACCGTGCCCCGCGGTCTAGTCTTCTCATCCGTCTACTAATCGATGTTTTCCCCAAACTCGGCCAACTTCAAGACAAACGAGTTACCGCACAGAGCTAAGTGCCAACTTGTTCCAACGAGGGGACCGTCGTGCATGTAATGACCGCCCCTCCGTTACGCTCTCCCTTCTCTGAGCGTGGCTTCAAAAAAACAAAACAAAAATATGGACGAAGCTCGAATGCTTCAGACGCTAACACCAACGGTTGGGGAGGCCCCCGCTTAGCGTCGCTCACCTCTGAAATGGCTTGTCCGGTAGGGCGGGCAGGCCCGGACCGGCGGCGGCGGCAATATTCGCGCATTTTATAATTTCCACGTGGTTGAACAGGTTAATTACGAAAATGTTCGTTAGCGGCGCTCCCCTCTCGCCCCTTGGGCTTTCCCGGTGCCGAACCACGTGGTTAGCTTACTTTCTCTCTATCTCTCTCTCCTTAACGACCATCCTTCCCTCCTTCTCTCTCTCTCTCTTTCTCTCCACCTCTTTGGACTAGCCCCTCAGGGCGACGCCGAAATCGTGTGCTGCGAAGGGTGACGCTAGTGTTTGGTCTAATGGCGTTACCAATTTTCCACGCGGAGGGGACTTCAATAACGAACGCGCAGCTTTGAAAGCTGCCTTCTCTCTTGCTTTTGGCTCTTTTTTTTTACACTCTCTCGTTGTTGTGTTGCAAGCACGGCTAGTTATTATTGTGATAATGCGTCGGGAAGTGTACTCGTCGTTACTGAATATTGAACAACCCCGCAGGGCGTAATAATGAATTATGAAGACCAATCGAATGAGCGGGATGCGATGATCATGAAGCAGAAACTCATTTTTCTGCGTTTCACGGTAAACAAAAAAAAAAGGCCACTACTACTCCCAAATATTGGGCTGTTCGTGCAATTTAGGAGGTGCTGCCCCTTGATGCTACGTAATATTTAAATCAATTAAACGTACACCTTGAGACCTGGAATTGTTCCAACTGGGAGTGAGCAGCGCCAGAGGACTATGATTACGCGCGGGCGAGTTATGTGCCTCAAAATTACCGTACAGAAACGTTAACTTACTCAGGTGTTTCCGAGTAGCTTCAGGTTAATATTTTTCAAATTATGCGGATGCCTATGGCTTACAAAGGCATTTTGTCATTCGACTACTAACATCGGCGCCCATAACAAACACCCCCGAGTACGTTTTCTACGAATGAACGTTTTTACATTGCTCGCTCAGATCAATGTCGATTGAAGTAAAATTTGAAGGCACTATTCCGTTTTGTCTGCAGCGAATAAAGGTATAAAACGCAGGCGAGCTGCTGAATGACATCAATAGTAACCCTGAGACGTAGGAACAACAGTAACCCTGAGACGTAGGAACAATAGTAACTCTGAGACGCAGGCTTTCATGTGTTCCGTGTAATAGTAAATCCTTGACGCAGGTATTCATCTGTTACGTGCTGTCAAATACGCAACCACGGAAAACTTTGAATGTTTTTAGCGACGCGCGAGACAAAAAGCGTCGCTGTGTAGCCTTTCGAGATTGACCAAACATTCACTAAACCATCTTCAGTTTTCTTAATTGTGCTTTCATTGACGAAAAATAAAAGGTGGCAATGTCAGACTGCCAACGTCGACAGCGTTGGTTTAGGAACGGGATGACTCCGAACTTTAATTTTACTCTTTTACACAATTTATGGAACATGTCATTCGCAAGTTTGAAGTCTTTGTCGCGTCGTCGTGGGCGCGAATCCCAAGAGGGGGTCACCGGAATGAATCCCGGACAAAAGCTCACCGGAAAAAAGCTCACCGGACAGAAGCTCACCGGACAAAAGCTAATTTATTTTTCACAGACCCGGACAAAATCACACCGGGAGAAAAATGCACGTTGGTCCTAACACGAGTGCGGACAACGTAGGTGCATGCGTACGACATGAAATGCTACGATAAATTAAATCGGACAGGCGCATGGTTTGTTGATTAGTGTGGAAACAAGTTTATTTATCGATTTGTAAGAAGCGAATGCGGTTCCCTACTCCCTCTAGTTGTCTTGGTAGATCTGTGTATCTGGAACCCCTCGCAAATATTTTTCAGACGATTTTCTAGGCGCTGAGTGGTTTTTCACACCCGCGTCACTGGGGGATCACCTCTCCCGGCTTGTGTCAGTGCTGTGGCAAAGAGCGCCTGATCTTGCTGTTGCCATTCAATTAGCCTCCAGACGCCTGGATGGGCGTGCCCGACAACTGTCTGGATCCCGGAATTCCTTCCTTCGCAGGTGTTGTTCGTCTGCTCTTTATCTTGAAGAGTGGCGTCGTACATATTTCACTGTTCAAGGGAAACTCCGGTCGTCTTTGGCGCGAGTTCCGGAAGAAACGTCCCCGAAAAAAAGTCCCCGGAAAAAAGTCTCCGGAAAGTATGTCCCCGGGAAAAAAAGGCCCCAGGTGGAACGTAGGAAAAATGTCCCCAAAGGGACATTTTTTCCAGTGCCGTATGATCCGCTTTTGACTTTGTGTATGAATCTAGAGTCTGTCCTTTCATTCCTGATTTTGTAACATTGCATCTTAACTGTTCTTGATTGTTTTTCATTGTGAAACAAACATTTATAACACTTCCAGCCAAAACCAAATTATTGTGTTTGTGGAAATTTGAGAGGTACTTGCGTATCATTTCCAAATAGGTAAAAAGCGCGACACTTAGCACGAACAAGCGATTGCTAGCTTTTTTTTTGTCTTTTGTTTTGAATCTTTTTTTCATAGAAACGAAGTGTTAATTGTCATCAAAGTTATTATAGGTACTGAAAGTGCTTATTTGGGGATATAATCCAGACGGTAAAATTTCGTTCCCACCAATACCCTTTCTAAGTAAAATGTGAAAATACGCCGATGTCGTGTTCGCGCTAACAGTGTCGAGATGTGTACTTCACGGAATCGTATATTTCCGTATTTGTTGGGGCTGTTTTTCCTACTTGCAACACGGTGCCTCTTTTTTAAGGACATGTGACCGGACCGTCCGAAGGCCATGAGGATCAGGGAAACCCAGAGATAGAAAATCTTTTGAGGACATTTTTTCCTACTTTCCACCCGGGGCCTTTTTATCCGGGGACATTTTGTCCGGGGGCTTTTCTTCCAGGGACATTTTTTCCGGGGACATTTTTGCCTACACCCCTTCGGCGCACAGTCAGGCAAAGGGAAGAATTTACTCTGGGTGCTGCCGCATAAGGAGCAAAAGTATCACGGAAGGGGACGTTGACATACGTGCAATTAAAGTAGTCCAGCAGGTCGCCGATGTCACCGGTAGACTTTCCCTTGATGTAGTTTTGTCCTTCGGGCAGAAGCTGTGGTGGAAGGAACGCCAGTCTATCAAAAATCCCGCACAGCTTTCTAAAGTAGTCATCTGTCTTGTATTTGTCTAAAAAATCTAACTCCCGTTCCTTCAAAAAAAGAAAAAAAGAAATATATTTATATATATATACCTTTTTTTAATTAGCAATTTGATGGTTTGTTTAATACAGCTTTGCTTTAGTTTTCCTTTCACATTACCCTGAACTAATCCTTGATTTCAAACACATTTATGAAGCACAATGACGGAAACAATTCAATTTGTTTAGCCATTCACATCAAATATTACCCTGAACCCCCCAAAAAAAAACCATGCATTAGTAATGAAGAAACATTCCGCCTAACCTTTATGTGAGCGTTTAACGTGACATATGCACAATAAAAAAGCGAGGTCACCAAAGGTAGACTTCTCGTCTTCGGTCACTCTTTGGGTTCAAAAACGTCGGTTCAAGAAGTTTCTTGGACGTGGCACCAGGGTACTCCGACTTACCTTGAGTCAAGCAAGCTTGATTGTATCACCTCCACTAAGTTTCAGTGATCTATATTTTGGTACCAAATCGTTGCTTCTCTGCCTGTTATGGCTCATCTGTCGACACCTTTCCATAGGATGGGATGCCAGTTCTCGTAAGAAGGGTGCAATGTCCATCTCATCCGCACTTTATCCCATCCGGTGTTTCGCCTATGGTAGCCCAATAAATGAGGGAGCATTTGTCCGGGTCGGTGAAAAAACGGGTAAGCTTTTGTCCGGTGAGCTTTTATCCGGTTTCAAACCGGAATATCTCGTTGCCAACGGCACTTACTCGGTCCCACTAGGTCAAAAACAGTCAAGTAAAAGACGGGCCGGCAGGCTACTTTAAATATTAGTTATTCGCGGCCAAAAGGGTCGCTGTGGTCGGAGTTCGCGATTGGCCAAACCAAAGCTTCACGTATACTAACAGTGCCTGCCCAATCGCCGGTTCAGAGGCAAATCCTGCCAATCAGGGCGAGACAAATCCTGGTTGTGACGATACGCATGAAAATCCTAAGAGGGCGCCACCGAAAGACCTCGGCGCCAATAATCCGCACCACTGGGGCCATGTCACGCTTCTCCTTCCGAGCTTCAAGGAAATCATAAAAGCTTGAGACGAAACGGTGCTCACAATAAGCCTCCAATTTTCCGACTCGAGTGAAACGAGGAAAACAAAAACGAAATCTACATGAACCCTAATTCATTCCTCAAAGCCGCCACACACACACACACACACACGGGCACACACACACACAAAAAAGGGCGGAATTAAGGAACGAGTCAAACAAGAGTGTCTGTCGGCTTCTTAAAGTTGGTGCGCGCAGCACGCTACTTGGTCGTTTCAATTTTAGCGTGCGCGCGCGCCTTGAACGCGATCGGAACTTTTCGGGAAGGTAAGAGAATTCGTCGAACCGGATCTCCCCCATTAGCATTTTGGACACCCTGGGGAGACATTTGGCTCCGAGGAAACCTCTACTGCAATTGCCAGTTTCTTGGCGACGACGACGACGGCTTCAGCTTGTGCTTTGTGCCTTATTTCTCCCGCCCTCTTTGTGCGCTTCGTTACTTTCAATTTGGCCCCGACACGGTCGCAGTCGTCCCCGGTTAACAATGAGGGAACTGGAGACAATGCCCATGTCTCTCACTACTCTTCTTCTCTTTTAGAGCGCAGCTCTTAGGCGCCCGTTTCCGGCTTGTGCGGCGTCGCCGTCGGCCGTCGCCGTCGCCGGCGGCGTAACCGCGTGGTGCATGATGAGTAAATTTCCCGCTAAATTTAGCCGGAAATTTTCCCGCTAAATCTAGCGGAAAATTTTCCCTGCTAAATCTAGCGGAAAATTTCCCCGCTAAATCTAGCGGGAAATTTTCCCGCTAAATTTAGCGGAAAATTTTCCCCGCTTAATCTAGCGGAAAATTTTCCCCGCTAAATCTAGCAGGAAATTTTCCCCGCTAAATTTAGCAGAAAATTTTCCCCGCTAAATTTAGCAGGAAAATTTTCCCGCTAAATCTAGCGGAAAATTTCCCCGCTAAATTTAGCGGGAAATTTTCCCCGCTAAATCTAGCGGAAATTTTCCCCGCTAAATCTGGCGGGAAATTTTCCCCGCTAAATCTAGCGGGAAATTTTCCCCGCTAAATGTAGCGGAAATATCTAGCGGGAAATTTTCCCCGCTAAATCTAGCGGAAAATTTTCCCGCTAAATTTAGATGAAACTTTTCCCCGCTAAATCTAGCGGAAAATTTTCCCCGCTAAATCTGGCGGGAAAATTTCCCCTCTAGGTCTGTGACGCCCAGGCACGTGAACTTCCCCCACTCCTCGAGGTCACGTGACGCCCCAGGGCACGTGACCCCCCTCCTCGAGGTCACGTGACCCACCCCATGCCTTCCCCTCCTCTCAAGAGCTGCGCTCTAATTCGGTGTTACAGGGAGTTGTAAACGGCTTTCATTTTTTTTGTATGTCTTTCCATCTTTTTCTAGTTCGACGTTGAAGGCGGTAAAATATTCACTTATCTCACTACACTCTTTTTTGTATCTCTTTCCATATCTTTTTTTAGTTCGACTTTGAACGCGGTAAAATATTCTCTTAGCTCCTGTATAATACTATTTCTTCGTAATGAAAAGAAAGGGTTTGCATGGATATGTGAATGTCGCTTGAACTCTGCGCGTAGCGCTCACTAGAAAATAGAAAAATAAACGCAGCTTAAAGTAAGAGTGAAAAACTACCGTGAACATGGTGTTCTAGCGAATCCGTCCTTGTGCATTCGCTTTCTTTTTTCTATCAAGGTTTATGACATTCGTGCTGATAATGGCAATATTGACTGTCCATAAAATTGCGAAAATTACATAATTAGAAAAGGAAAGTAAGTAAGGAAAGCAAAAGATGAGGAGCGCCTAGCGGCCTGGCGATGCTCTGACGTCCTCACGAAAAGGACAAGTGAGAAAGAGCAAACCGCAAAATAAAGTCAAACACACGCACCTGCCTAGAGCTGCTATTAAATACGCGCAGACATGAAAACATAAATAAAATAGTAAAGGCATCATAGTTCAATGAATCAAGAAGATTATATATATGCCGGTTCATTTGAATACACGATTGCCTCTGTGGCCACTAAAAACAAAATTGAAACAAGAAAAATAAAAAAAACGACGACCAGTAAAGAAAGAAAGTAGAAATTAATGTTGGCAGAAACTTTCCAACCTAATTCATTTTCGCACTCTAATGAATCCTGAATGTTTATATTGTATAAAATAGAGATGGCGCAGGCGAGCTGGTGTATATCTATCATTTTCTTAAACCACCTGAGACTGGTTGAGGAATGAGAAGAATCCAAAGTGAAAGAGAAAGGAACAGAATGACAAGACTTAACCCACGTTTCTCACAACAATTTTTTTGTTCATTCAACATTCTTTTAGTTTGACTTTGAACGCAGCAAAATATTCACTCCGCTCCAACAGCAAGTCGGTGCTGAAAAGTCTAGCGCGGTGCGGGTAAGGACAGAGAAATGTACTTCCCGTTGTGTTTTGAGATAGGCTGCAAACGTAAAGCGAATGCGACGCCCTGCACCGAGTGCAGATGGCGAGGGACGTGCAGGTAACTCGAACACAGCCTATATCGAAACGCTATTTCTTCGTAAAGAAAAAAAATGTATGCATGGGTGTGAACAACGCCAGTACTCCACGAGCAATGCATATATTGGGAAAAAAACACACACACACTCCAAGTAGTAGACAGAAAGTACCGTACGTATATTGCATATTATTATTCGTCATTTGTGAGCATCGGTTCTTGTAGCACCAAGGTTTGCGTAGAAATACTTTTATGGTGCTTCCTTTTAGTCTACTCAAGCACGCAATGGCAATGTATTATTAAGCATGAGGTCATGATATAAAACGATATATATATTACTGACAGAGAGCGTGAGCTGCAACCGTAAATCATGATAAAAAAAGTTCACTGACATACCAGTTATAATATTTAGTCATTGAAAACGTTTTTTAACCAAAACTGGACTACCAGCCCATGAGCTTTGCTGGTGCCCTTGGGAACGCCCAACGTATTTATCTTCATTGTAATTGTACGAAATATCATAGGGCATTGTAATTTAATCATAAAGAACGAGGCTGTCCCCATTCTTATCTATTTTATTTACATCATTAAATCATTTCATTTAATTTTATTTCATTTATTAGCCTACTTGAGTTGCGGTGGCAGGGGCAAAGGGTGCATGATAGCACGTGACCAAGCTCCAGTTCCCCATACAGGTTTCAGAGCGGGACAACAGATACAAAGCACGCACAAGTTAGTTAACAAGAAGAATATTTGGTGGTGCCAATTGAATGTTGGGATAGTGCGTGCATCCCGCTGCACCGTTTGCATATTGCTCGTACTCCAAGCAATATAGACCGCCTTCTCGACATGACTTGCAAATTTCTTAAGATCGAAACATTGGCTGTTTTGAAATTTAGGCGTTGATGACTCATCAATGACAATCTCAACAGTGTGCGCTGTATTAACACGTTCCCGCACATTGATCTCAAATAACAGTACAGCTTCGACCGTTTGATGGAACCCAATAAAAGAGGCCGAAAGTAGTTAAACAAAAATGGATGACAGAGAAAGACGGTCGGGTCGTGAGACAAAGCGTAAAAATGAAACGAGGGAAATGAAGTCGGACGAAAAGATTGAGAAAGAATTTCAATTATGCGGGGACGAAAGTGCTTTCCTCCCGAATGAAAAGGGAAATGTGGTACTTTTCGGTGGGCCGAAAACGAGGGCGTCTTTTGTCTTGAGGCCTCTGACTCGAGTCAAGTGCCTCAAAAGAATTTTGCGTTTTAAAATTAAAATTTTAGTCGCGACTTTTTACTTCTATTCCTTTTTTGCTTCTCTTTTTGTTTGTTATTTGTGCGGGACGAGTTTTCCACTAGGTAGGTCGTGCGTCCCGGGGTATTTACAATACTGCTCATGTTAACTTCTATTCTAACTGTTCTAGTGTCCCAAACATTTTCTTTTTAACTATCGTTGGGCATACATCATTTCTAAAATCGATTCCAGAATATTAAAATTGATAAAAATAGGCTTAGAGACACTGCCATTCTAAGAAACGCTGGACCTGGCGGACGCCAAGCATCTCATTATCGCTCGTCAACCAATTAGGTTGCGGCATTAGAGGGTAAAAAAACAAAAGAACCAATCACGAGGCAAGACGTGTTAACATAATGAGCCAAGCTCTCAGTTTATTATATTGTCGTGACTACAAAAGAGAACAGAAAAAATGCGTACGCGTCGTGCAAAATGTCTAAGGCGTTACGATAAAAGTAACGAACTACGTTACTCGTTACTTGCAGTAAAAGGAACGCTTTACCGTTGCCGATAAAAGAAATGTAACGCATGTTACTTCAGCGTTGCTTTTGATTTGTGGATTAAAATGTTTTGGAGTGTGTGTGTTTTTTTTTACGTCACAGTTCGGCATACTTTCTGTATTTTAAAAAAACATTGTGTCCATGCAAATGTGCTGTTGCACGATTATAACATTAGCACCCCACCGTGCTTCCCACGCGCTCAAAGTCCTTCTAAATATTACTGGTGTAGTGGTATCGGATGACGCCCAGGAAGTTTCTACTTGGAATCGTATTTTTGTTTTCACTAATTAAAAGGTAATCAACAAATTATAGCGAATTATTTGACGTCTCGTGACAACTGGCCCCTACGTTGTGTCCCCTTTGCAGTATAACGCACCTTCACAGATTTATTTTCAACAAATCTGTGAAGACTAAAAAAAAAAAGACACCCTTTATGACGGAGACACGAGAGCATATTTACGTTAAAGGGGTCGTACAACAATATGGGCAGCAATGTCTCTCACTTTGCACAAGCTCACTGTCACTAGTGGTACCCAAGTTAACTCGCAAGCAAAGTCACTGACCAAAAAGCTACTTTGTCTCCGCGTACTTTCAAGTGCAAATCCGTACGTTTTCTTTCAGTCTGTCCTCCGCAAAACTTGCTGACGAAGTGGCGGGGTATCGAAGTTTGGCGTTGTCAACATTTCGATCTCCAGGATCTTGTCACCAAGCTTCGTGATCCCCGCTGTGATGATATTTAAATGCGGCTCATAAAGTGGCCACGCACACTGCATAAGCATTTTATTGGGGTTGGTGACAATCAATCCCTCGACATGCGTTCGTGTAGTGGCTCGTGCCAAATCGCTGCGATTAGGGAAATCTGTGGAACTCAGCGCATGTCCTGTACTTTTCTAACTCCATCATGTGTCTATAATAAGCATTGGCGGCATATAATTGTCTCCAGACCACGTGGCCGTTTGTTCTAGCTGCGAGCTGAACGCTGCTCGCATTTCTCAAATTTTTCCTGCGACGGCCATCTTGTGGACAAAAGAACTAACGCGTGTTTCGTAGGTTAAGAATAACTAATAATAGTTTTAAGTGGTATGTATTTTTAAAAAATAAATGTTGCATCACCTCTTTAACAAAAAAAAAGCCGTGGAATCAAAACAAAAGAAGAAAAACAAAAACGTTACTTCTCGCGAGCAGTAACTTTCACTCCCCGAAATTACCTTATTATTTTGGAGGACCCTTTTGCGTACCATGCAGATGGAGAGGCCGCAGAAGTTTGGTCTAACTCAATCCTCACTTGCAGACTAATTGCGCGGAGAACAAATCATTCTAGAACAAAGTCGCTTACAGCAAGAGTTTAGGAAAGTTCGACCAAACGGTTCTAGATCAAAGTTAGTTGGCAAGCTTTTTCCAGGGTGGCTATTTCAATGGATGACACAAGTGCGTTTCTAGATGTATCCAGCTCAAATTTTGCACAGAGGGGACAGAGGAACGTACATTAAGGGTATAGACCGACACGCTGTTTACAAATAATCCCGCATTTGCCCACACCAGGTGCGGGCACTGCGCGTGCGCAGAAGACGGATTCGCAGGAAGTGAAGCTTCTGCGCATGCGCAATGCCGTCGACAGCGCCACCGCAGCTGCGTGACGTCAGGGCCGCGTGTTGGTCTATAAAAATGTCACTAAAAAAACTCACTTGAGTATAATGTTAGAAATGAAAAACTTGAAATCCCTACATACAGCGGCCGTGTGCTAACCAAAGGCGACAGTTGAGCGCATCAGCCGATAGATGTCGACAGTGCACTCCGCGTCGACAGGCAGGGGTCGTCAGTTAAAGGGATGCTGAACCGAAATCTGGATTCCATCAAAGCACGGCGGCAAAAGCGTGCAACGGGATGCTACAAGCGTCAAAACATCACTCACACAACGATATATCGAACGGATTACCGTATTTTTCCAAAAAAGAAGGCGCATTTGACAGATATGTTTACGTCAGGGCTGGGCAGTATCGCGATACAAATGTATCCCGATAGTATCTTAGAGATACTTTTGCAGTATCTGTATCTGTGTATCGAGATACATTTGAAAAATGTATGTGTATCTCAGTAGTGAAATACATTTACGATGTATCGCTTGTATCGCGATACTTTGCCAGACGTAGGTATCTCGTTACATTTGTGGTCATTTTCAGATAATTTAAAATAAATTTAAAAGACAAAAACATCTGTTTGGTGCAAGTTGCTTCGTACTTTATAATATAAACCCGCCCTATAACATAATCCATCTCAGTAACCGACATAAAAAAACTGTGGTTTAAAGAAGGTTACTTGCATGAATAACAAAATCAGCTCCTCTCACAAATCCCTCCACTTTTTCCAAATTAGCAGAGCAAACGCTGTAAAGGAGTTGAGTGGAGAAAAGTACGGCCCTGTTGTCCAATCTCCCAACACTATGAGTGACACAGATGCATATAATACGACTGTTTGAGATGCACCCTCACGGTAAAATAGGGTTCATTTCGGGCAGACGCCTTTTGTCAAGCGTGGCATGAACTCTTTACCCTTCAACAAAAGTGATATGTTTCTTTTTTTGTTTTGTTTTCTTGCTTTTTAGCGGCATTAATGATAAATAAAGAGTTCGAGGTAAGGGGAACAGCATTAAATGACACAAAAAAGGAGCACAAGCATAAATTACTATTCGCATTCGCCACGAACAACACCCTCCCACGTAGCATCGTTCGGGAACAAATGTATTTCTATAAGTATCTGTATCTGTATTCCGCAATACACTTTCGCCGTTTTTGTAGAAGTATCTCAGTGATATCCCGTTGCATAAAAGACAAATGTATCTCAGTATCTGTATTTTGGGCCTTAAAACACATGTATCTCAGTATTTGTATTCCCGAATACTTTTTGGAGTATCTCTGCCCAGCCCTGGTTCACGTCTTGTTTCTCCGAGAAGGAGAGGGAACGGCCTCGCGTCTTCTCCGCCTCGCCGCCTTGAGGGGGCGAAACGAAGAGAGGAGGAAACGAGATATCTTGACGTCACGCGCCTCGTCGGCCTCGTTCAATCTCGACCTTTTTTTTTTCCAAAAATACGGCCGTCGATTCGAGATATCGCCTTACGAGTAGTGTTGTAGGGATTGTAGTGTCCCGCCTACAGCTTCTGCATTGTTTTCTGAAATCCAAATTTCGGCTCACAATCCCTTTAAGGCACCGAGTACCGCCTTTTTCAGCGTCAGCTTTGGTGATGACACCACTGTGGTCGGTGGCTTACTTTGGGGGTTTCCCTGCTCGTTGAGACGCCTCACCCAGCGTAGAATTGTAGGGAAGCCCAGAGGTCGCCACCGAAACTCATCACAAAAGCGCCGGCGGACCCTGTAGAGCAACCTTCCCTCGTTCGTTGAAAGATAAGCGCGCCATGAAGAGGACACACCTAAAGCAGCACGGGTGAGAGTGGCAGACAATAAATGAAACGCGGTAGCAACCAGAGTGCACACCCGACGACGACATGTACCGAAACTAATTGTCGAAAAAAGACGAGACAGCACATATGTTTTGTTGTTCGTGTTTTACATAAGGTTGAACCTTGGGCTAGTTGGTGTGGCAGCTTTAAAAGGTTAAAACAGCGCAACAGTGGCTGTGTATTCTATCCCGTTGTCCTGTGGGCGGCGTTATGTAGGCCAGGCTGCCCGCTGCCGCAATGAAAGATTAAGGGAACACGCCTATGATGTGACCTCTGCGGTATCTGGCCATATGGGCATTCATTGCCGCGATTGTGGCTGTCATCCAGATTTCCAGCAATGTAAAATCGTGAAACGCCATTACGAACAACTAACCCGTGAAATAATCCAGGCGTCGGAGATATCTAGATTAGGCGCCGAGTGTGTCAGCTGCCCGTCTATTTCCCTATCTAACAGAGAAATAGATGATCTTGCTCGTCACTAGTATAATATGCGCACCGCGCGATACGGTGGTTTTGTGGTCTTGATGCATGACTGTTTTATCTTTGTTTTTTATGGCCTTGAGCCAACAAGTATTTATTGTGCGGTCGCGATGAATAGTAATTCACTTCAGAGTCAGCGCTGTGTATGTGTCCTTCTGCTTCTCCTCCGTTGTCGTTTGCGCTGTTTTAACCTTTGAAAGTCGTTTCATAACTTAACTTCGTTATGTTTTATTGGTAGAATAAAATATTCATGCAATGACAATACATGCAGAAAAAAAGGAACATCGCTTCCCGCTCAGAAACGACGTCTGCTATATTGCCGAGGACGAGGAACATGCCCGTCGTGGCCGCCTGCGATCTTACGTAGCGTTATCCATCGGCTGCTGCGCCAGCCTTTCTTTAGCCGGCGGCCGCCTTATGTAGGGATTTCAAGTTTTTCATTTCTAACCTTTTACTCGGGCAAGCTTTTTATGTGCAATTTGGATACTATTATTGCACCCCTTCGGCCACCTCTGTATAAAATCTTAGCTCAATACTTGCACAAACCGATTTATACTCTCCCTTCAAAGAGACATCGAACCCTTTGCTTCACAGTGTAGAACATATGACGCCTTTTTGTGGCACGTCCGCTCGGTGGCGCTCGCTACACTATCAGCCCACCCTTTGAACAAAAGCGTCTGAACCGGTGGAACGTTGGATGCAATTTGCCTGCGGTGGAAAGGAATTTCTAGATAGGTTCTTATGGTGAACATAAAATTTCCGCAAAAAAGAGGGTCGTTCGAAAACGGTCCTTCTCCGTTGCCCGTAAAAGCGTTGTTGCCCCTGGTGACGCTACGAGCGTTATTCGACCGTGCCTGCTCGCGTGCAGGCAACAGAGAAGAACCTGTTTGAGCGACGCTCTTCCGTGGAGCTCGGTCAACTGATAGCTCTTAGAAAGTAGATCTATACCACCTTTAGTTCACTGAAATTTGTCCCGTCGATAGGTCAGTTATTAGAGCGGTTAACTGTGGAGAAAACGACTGCTGTCATTTAAATGTCGCTTTTTCAAATCCTGCTTGACGTGTGAGGAAACATTTTCCTTATGTACTCAGCGGCGGCGACGGCATCGACTGGGAGCGATCGTCTGAATGTTGACGTCACCGGGAGTTTTCGCGAATGACGACTTTCCGATTTCCACGAGGCTCCCTCCCAGCGAGGATAAAAGATGCGTGGAGGAGAAGAGGCGAGGAAGAATGCTTATGCCTTTTACAGGCTGATGACTTCGATCAAAAAACGCCAGAAGCACAACGTTGAGGCTCTCGGCATCTTTCTTCTGACGCATTCATCGCGCCTGATTCAATCAAGTACAAAAAGCACACCGTGTCAATGCGTATGGGTGTACTTTTGCCTACTGTTTTAAGACAATTTTGATTGCAAATTAATAAAACATTCAATAAAAGAACGTGTGCGCCTGAGAATGGGAGGTGTCGCTACCTTTCTTATTGGGGGCCTTAGCCCACACAGCTTTGGGGGGGGGGGGGGGGTCAGTGGATTTACTCATTACTGTAATAATAACATTGACAAGCACGCAATTCTCGCGGATATGCAGGAACAAACGAACTGGAAGGAGGAGACAGGAGCATCCTAGACGTATTCGTCAAATGGTTGCGATTTGTTTTTGTTTTTTGTCGCGCCGTGCTTTTTTTTTAACATCTTTCACTGTTTTACGCTTTTTGCGCGACAAAGTAGGGTGCACTAAGAAGCGGGTTCTGTTAGAAAGCGCCTGGCGCGCGAGCTGAAAAGGCGGAGGAGCGAATTATAATCCTCCTCACCTAAAGCGAACCGCCATGAATGCTACGGAGTCATCCCAGCCAGTCGGACGCTAGCCTAGTCCCACGTGACATCCTCATCGTGGTGCGCGCACCGATACGCAGACGGAAGGGTCACGTGTTACTCGATGTGCCTTTGGATTGGTTCGCGCTTCACCTTTACGAAGGACCGCAGATGACCTTTTCGTACCATCGAAGTCAATTACAATGCCGAAGCGACCGCGAGACACGTAGACCCGTGATATCTTCACAGCTTTGGATTGGCTCCGACGTCTAATAAAGTCAACTACAATCCATTGTAAAAAAACAAAAAAAAACGTAGTATAGAGTTTGACACGGGTTCATTTAAAGAAAAAAGAAAACAGGCGCTGGGGAAAAATGTAGCTCGGCTCCCAAAGTTAGAGCGTAGAAAGGATCCAAATAAGAATAAACATTAAAGGTGTAAAGAAAACGTAGGAACTGAAAAGAAGTGCTACGAAGCAACTGGCGGCAATGGACTTAGGGGGGGGGGGGGAGGGAGCCAGTTACAGGACGACGACGTTTTGAGCAGTTCCCTAATGGCTGCTGCCAGGGAGCAAAGAGCACAGCGTGTTATACTGCGAGCGCTGTGTGAAAAGAGCGGCTCGGCCGTGTTTCCGAGCCGGCACTTTAAAAAAGAAAAAAAAAAAAAGAAAGCCCGTGGCGATGGAAGTGCATCGAGGGCCCCGACAAGGACACCTAATGCGATTACGCGATCGGGGAGAAAGGGAACCTGCCGCACCGCTTCCGACATGGGAGAACTTGCGTGCGCACACCGTTCGCTTTGCCCGCTAGCGACTCGCGATTTCCAAAACGTTCAACAGACGTAAAAAAAAAAACGACATATATATATATATATATATATATATATAATTGTCATAAAGTTATAAAATAAAAAGAGTGGTTTTATGAGAAAAGGAACAAGTGAAGTGTGAAAGAGTAAAAAGGGTATTAGCAAAACTGTCGCTGCAATGTCTTACTTTTTTTTTTTCTGAGAGTCGGGGCTGGCAGTCATGCTGAAATGTATTCCCTCCTTTGTGTGTTTGTTTTTTTAAACATACACGAAAGCGAAGGACGAGGACCAAGTAAGATGTTCGATAGTTTATTCAGCTTATCCTAAAAGAGACAGATAAGTAAACGGGGCTTCTGACTTTATTTTGCGTCTGGGAATACGCCCCAAGCTTTTTTTTTTAAATTGCATCCACTTGAAACTTTTAAATTAGAAAGAGAAAAAAGCCAACAGTGCTTAATCGTCTTTTTATTATTGAAAACCTTATTTGATCGATTTAATTTGATTTTTTTTTTTGCGCATCAGGTGTTAAGTACATGATACTGGAGGCGTGAGGCAAAAGCTGTCGCAAGGACAGCTTAATGAAGCCGCTGGCCCGCTCAATGACATTTGTGCAGCACAAGCAAAAGAAGAAAATTTACATGTAGTTAAATTTTCATTGTTAAAAACAAAACTTAGGAATATCATTACGAAAAAATAACAAAAGCATCTTCATACCATTTAATTTCCAGCATGAACGAAGGAAATACACACAACGAGATTCACAACCGCGCGAATCAAAGGAGATATGGGAACGCATGAAACTGATTAAAAATAAACATTACGACGCTCAGGGATTACTAATCTCCTCAATTTTATACAATATTTGTATATACAAGAAAGGCTATCTGGAAGCTGAAATTGCTCCTTATTTCTTTGAATTACATATTTTTAGTTGGATATTTTATTTTCGTGTTTTTATTTCAGTTAACGCACAAATTTAGGTGAGAATTTTTTATTTAAAATATATATATGTTTTGTAAGCAGTTTTTGAAATAAAGACACTGCAAAGTGAAAGCTTTGCGGATTTTATTTTTTTTGTTTTTGAGCTGTTGACTTTGTGGCCGAGGCGAAAACTGACCTTTTTTCCAACGGTTGGAAAATGCGTGTTCGAGCGCTCGCTATTATCTCATTTCTCAAAATAAAGCACTAATATTAACTCTTTCGTGATACTCTCGAAGTACGCTTAATTGGGCTTAAGGAACTGAAAACAATCTTGTGCTCTGAACAATTTTTTTTAAATGTCGAATTGTGTCTTTTTTTTTCACCAAGGTTTGGCAAGTTTTTACGTGCAACCTATTTAAGTTATATTCATGACCTTCATATCACCAGAAATTATAAACCTCGCTCTTTTTAATGAATACGTAATACTACATCTTCAAATGTAATATATGTTACATACAATGAAATGAAAGAAAGTTTCGAAAATCTAGCAAATTCGAGATCGATGTGCTTAGGAACCCATTTTTTTTAGAAAATGGTTTTTCGAGAAACCCTATATTCTCAAAATTAGAAAACTCCATTCCCTTCTCTAATACAGCGCTCCCCCCTCCCCCCCCCCTCCCTCGACCTTCTCGATCAGCACATGCGCGCCAACGCTTCACCAAAGCGTGGATGCCGCAGAAGAAAAAGATCTTGCCGGTGGCTCCAAAACCAGGAATGCACCGCCGCTTTCAGCTTGACTGCTGTACAGAGGTTCATTCCCTTGAAAACTGCTTGAAGGGGCCCGAACAAAAATAAAATCGCTCGGTTCCCGTGGTCCTTCGTGTATGGCGGATGCGGAATGCATTCAAAATGTAGACCCTCACTTTTTTCTTTTTTTTTCACTGTCGCGCGCGGCATCTGGTGGCGCGCATTGTCGTGCAGCAGTAACACGCCATAGGTCAGAAAATCACAGCGCTTTGACCTGATGACCGACTTCAAGTTCTTCTCAAGCGTGTCACAATACGGTGCGCCGTTGACACTGAGTACCCTGGGCATGCAAGCGTTCGACTATTGGTTCTTCATGATCCCAGAAGGCGACGAGCATAACCTTGCCTATAGATCTGATCTGAGCAGAACTTTTGTCTTGGTGACGAAGTGTGCCTCCTCTTTGCTTGCCCGCTTTGTCTCTAACTGCGCATAGTGGGTTTACACATTCATCACCAGTTACAGTGGGTAGAAGAAAATCCTCTACCTCAACTTTATAGCATCGCAGCACTTCCGTCTCGCGCACATTCACAGGGCGCTTCTTTGCGGCGTAAGTTGTGTAGGTACTCACCTGTTGGAAACTTTACGGTTCTGCAGAATATCGTGAATGATGCTGTGCATGGAGCGATGAATAATGTTCAGTTCTTCAGCCATTTCATCGGTAGTTACACCGCTGTTTTCGTGTACAAGCCGCTCATCTTCTGAAGTGTAATGCGTCGGCGTCAAAGTGGGAGCCCGACCGGAGCAAGATGTATCAGTCCCACTTGGCTCTCCGATTTGTAACTTCCTGTACTACTCATCCTCCGACAGGTACACGCGGGCTTTTCGCCCTGTGCACCGAAAAATCGTATTACTGAGCGCCGCACTTACCATGGTGCACGCTTTCAAAGGGGTAGCCATTTTGAGATTGGTGTGGTCACGTCACCCTTTCCAGAAGGCCTCTATTCCGGTGTGTACAGCTTCCTTTAGTAGATGGCCAAACAATATTTGAAGCACGCAAGTTTATCCCGGGATTTTGGTTTCTTATAACTAAATTGTGCTTACTTCTCATCTCTGCCTCGTACCTTGAGCTTTTGTTCAGGATGGCTTTGTCCGGGATTCTGCCATAGTTCCAACTGCTCGAACTTAATTCCAAATTACGTGTTGAGCAGAGTGGTAACAGTTTGCTAAGAAAAAAGTTTTACTAAAAGCCAAGTAAAAGTGTAAAAAAAAGAAACAAAAAGCTACGCTGCATCACTATGTGGAGTTCTCGCCCCGTGGCAATCAGGTCAGCAAAAAAATGAGTACGCACAGATACAGCAAGAAAGATGAACGTGCGTGCGAAGGCACAGAAGAGGAAGGAGATGTAAGAGAAAGAGTCAAAGGGGGAAGGAGTGATGTCATAGAGTGGAAGCGATTCCCCATCAACTTGATCTTTTTAGTGATGGGAAAAAAAGGAAAAAGGGGGGGGGGGGGGGTTAGCGCTGTCGGTAGCTGTTGTCCCTTGTCGGCACGGCCGTCTCTTATTATTGCGTTGTTTCCGGGGCCACGCTTGGGGCGCAGGCAGCACTTAGGAGGTGAAAGCACCGTCCGGAGTGCTCATCATCAGGAGAACGGGGAAGCTATTGAGCTCATCTCGGTCCCTATGAAAGCTGCACTCGTGTTAGCCTTGCTCCGGTGGCTGTGCCATGAGTTTTACCTCTTCCTTTTGTATTTCTATATAGTTTTTCTCTTCTTCTTGCGTTTTATTTTTTATTAGGTCGCCAAGAGGACTTAAAGGAGATCTGTAAGTCCCCTTGGCGAGCGAATAAGACTTGGGTGAGGATGGCAGAAAGTTGTATGAAGAGATATAAGGTTAGGGTGAGTAAAGGAATAGCAGAACATGTCCGGAAGGTTCTCGTTTGATTTGTGGAGACGAAGATATATGAGCGTGTACAGCTGTCACCATTTTAGTTGTTATTTGAAGAAATAGTAAAATTGTGTTTTTATACTTTGGTTTATCGTGCAATTTTCTTTTTAAAGCTGCAATTTTCTGGAAGGCAGAAGATCTTGCTTACATCGCATCCAAACGTGAAGTGGCAGCAAATTGGAGAAGAAAAAAAAAGGAATCCATTTGAGGGTAGGTGAAGGAATGCGTCTGAACGCTTTGAATCATACGATGGCCGGTGCTACCTTAGTTCAGCAAAGCAAGTTCGTAATATTTACAGGTAATATATAAATGTACAGTGTCTTTCACCAACGACTGAGTAGCGAGTTTTAGAGAACCTTGTTTGCGCATCCGATACGGTACGATGGGTCCTCCTGTACGAACTGCGCATGTGCTACCCCAGAAGACTCGCACATGCGCACGCTAAAGCTTTGCGTACGCAAAGAATAGCGTCGTCGCCACTGCGCAGGAGCCGAACGCTAACTACGTTTTGCGCTTTGCGTGCGCTATTTTAGCGTACGCTATTTTTCAGAAATTGCGTGCGTAAGCAAAGAGTCTTTGCGCTCCTCCAAGGAGGATTCGTGATGAGAAGTTGGCTAGAGCCAAGACGAGCACAGTTAAAAAATGGCGGCTCCCAGAGCCATGTCTGCGGCAGTTTTGGCGGCGTCGTGAGTGCGACGTCGGCGGCATCCTTGCGACTGCGATTTTCAATACGGGACGACATTGCACTCGGTTTGGCAGCGATCATTGGGAACTTGATGCTTGCGACGCGCGAACATTTTTCGGCGAAGGTACGACGTGTCAGGGTCAGTACACGAGACCTCTCTTGCCGAGGCGACGTAAGCGGACACGACCGTTCGACCGCTCACGTCGCATTCTCATGTTTAAACAAATCTAAAATGTTATTCTAGACCAAAAACTTGTTTTTTTTTTTTCAAGTTACAGCATTTTGTATGTGAAATAAAAATGGTTACCGTATCTTGGTGGCGTCGCAAGCGCGAGATGCATGGGCTTTTGCGTCGCGGCGGACAAACGCTATTCTAAAACTCTCTTGTGTACTGTGCGCTAATTCAAGCGCTAAATTTAGCGCTAGCGTGCGCTAAAATGGCGTACATTATTCTAAAACTCCCTAATATCTGTTCCACCGACCGTAACGTCACCGGTTCTGACGTGTGATATCTTTCATGTTTCTAGATAATGTGGCAGCCAAAATTCAGAAAAATGTCCTCGAACCCGACGGATGTTGTGTATATCGTCTGCTGGCAGATGTTACAAAATTGGTCCACGGAGTGGATTTTTCCAAATCTCTTTTTCGGCGAAAGAAGATCGTATAAAGTGTTAGCTCTTTTTATCTTTTTGTATAACCGTCTTTAGAGTGCACACGAATATGGCGCGTGATTTGTCATTTGTCATGGTTAAATTCACCGATGACTAATTTGTCACGACTACAATAGGAAATAATACCGCCTTTTTGGGATCATGGTAAGCTAGACCATCCTCCCGGTGTATAAACATCGATTGAACAATTTTAGTTCGAACGTATTGCCGTGACAATCACATGGATTCAAGAACATCAATGCACCGTACGACGATGGCGTTCAAGGAATTCAAATAACTTCGCTCGGCACTGCACCATTTTATATTAGGCTCAACGTATTACACAATACTATATTCGCTAGTAATTAGCTAATCGTTTATAATTTATAACGTTTCTATAAGATGTAGGCAGTCAAATTTGGTAGCTCTAAAAAGATAAGTAATCGTGGAAGAATATATTGTTAGTAACTTTCATCCTTGGCTTTCTTTGTACATCTGGCACCTCAAATAAACAACTGTCAAGAAACCTGCAACCTCGTTTGAATGATTTAGAAAGATGCATTGCTATCGAAATTGTGGGAGACGCGGGTTGAGACCTGATCATTGACAACCCCATATTTTGCAACAAAAAAAAAAACTTGGTTTACAGAAATGACGCTGACACGTAAAGCGCCTTGCATCTTCGCCCGTCTCGAACCCAAGTGCAACACATACCACTCTGGCATATAACTTATACTCCACCAGGGTACCGTTCTTAAGGAATGTCAACCCAAGTTATTGCCGACGTCTGACGTGTAGTCGTTGTGGAGGGAGGCCATCGAGTGCACGTCCATGTCCTGATCGGACATCGAATCTCGACTTTTCCCCGACTCGACATCCCTACTTTCATTCGGCGGAAAATGGCCCTGGAGAATTGTTTGTGACAGAACTTGGAGGGGCGGCGGCTATTGTTGAGAACTCGTGCAACAAGATTACCGGTGTCGTCTTTCTTCTATTTCTGCTTGTCTCTCCTGTTCTTTGGCGTGTCCTCTCGTCTTGCCCTGTTCCCGTCCACTGCACTTTTGACGCTTCAAGCACTCCAAGTCGGATGAAACGCGTTCCGATTGTGGACGGCAGTTGTAATCATAACCATAGAAAAGACGTGTCCGCCCTCCGAGCCAAATGTGGAGAACCAATAAAGGTAATGGATGCTTTCGCCGCACGACTTGGGATTATAGGGGCTCGCGAATGTTGTGCCTTTCTGCACGCAAAAAGATTTTTTTTTCATCGTCCACTGTATTTTTTTTAGATGACATTTTTTTCTAGATTTTTTCTGCTTTAATGTGCAAGCGGGCAAGCCGAGGGGTGGGTCACATGAAAAAAAAAAGAAGGAAAGTTGAGTTCAGATTTGATTAGTCGGTGAACTGTCACGTCGTCTAAAACGTCGGCTGGGGAATTGTTTGTGGCGTCGGTCGTCAGATTCATTATTCGTTTTTTTTTCGTGTATTTTTGCAGCAGTGCCGGATACAGTGCTTTTGTCACTTTTGCGCATTGACGATACCCGGATTTGACGTCTGATGCTGCGTTTGTCGATAGTTTGCCTTTCGAAAACTGGAGCTACATAAACGACAGGGGCGCAAGCTTGCTGCATTATATCTTCTCAAATTATTTCGCGTGCGCCTGTCCATTTTCTTTTTTTTTTATATATATATATCAAGAGGCAACTCTGCATTAGTGAGCGGCTCATGTGGAAACCAAAGTCCCGGGCGCGCGTGGGTCGCCAATCGGCGCAACTACGCTAAAATTATGTGGAACCAACGGCGTGAGCTCAAAAAACAAAATGTAAAGAGAGCGTCGGAATGTTCTAACGCTGCGTCATTTAGGCGCACGTTGGACAATCAAACGCCTTCGTGACGGAAATTATGACGTTATAACGTCGAGAAAATGTCGCAAATGAAGCTGGGCCGTTCGTATCGTCACAAATGGCAGGCAATGCGATCTTAACTGACCCAAAATAACGTAACCTTTCAGTAGGGCCGAAGCCGAACGTGTGCCTGCAGTAAAATGCAATAACTGGCATTGTGGGCGCCTATGTTGGCCTGACAGCAATCTGGGATGCTAGCTAATTCAAGACTCTTCGGAGAGCAAGTTCGTCTGGTTCTTGCGCAGGGGTTGCAGTGACGTCAGGACGCCGACCTCTGATCGGCTCGATTGGAGGGATAGGGGGTAGACCTCAAAGTAGGTAGCATTGAGGTCGGCCCACCATCCTTCCCATCAGAGCCAATCAGAACTCGGCGTTCTGACGTCACCGCAACCTCCTCGGAAAAAGCAGACGAACTTGCGCTCCGCATAGTGGGTTTGTTCGCGAGCATCTCAGTACCGCTTTGCAGCCAATAGGATTGCGGCATCAGCCGATCAAAATACCGAAGAACCAATCACGAAGCAAGAAGCGCTTAATAAGCCAAACTACGCGTTTGTTAAGCTGTTACTAACTATGGCTGAATGCAGCCCGCAACCGTTGCAGATAGGTATAGTCACATTTCACTCTCGTGAACATTTGAGACAACAAGGCACGAAAACTGCCGAGGTTCAATTAAAATGTTCTAGAAGAGACACGAAACCCTATTGGAAAGACCAGTTCAAGCTGGTACCAGTTTCAAATTTGGCTATTGCTCCAGTTTGACCAGTTTTTTACTGGTTGAACTGGTCAAGGTGGTTCGAACTGGTCACGCTGGTTGACTGGTCATTGTGGTTGAACTGGTCACACTGGTAGACTTGTCAGGCTAGTTTGACGAAAAGATATTTTAAATTCTTTCACGCCACCATTGCGATTCGGAAGTCTTCATTATACACAAATGTAGACACAACACGCGTACTACAAGCATCAGCTGAACATACATTGAGCGCATACACGTATATGGCACATGCAAACATCAATACAACAGCACACTAACCGGATCACTACTTCTGAGCTCTGCGTTTCCGTCTTTTATACTGGTCGTTTTGAATGTACGGAATTTCTCGGTGACCTCCTAAGCAATAAAAAATATTCCCAGCATGTTGATTTTTTCCAGCAATGTCATACCTCTGAGAGCATTTTGAACGGCTCAGGGGATGAATCTCTTACTAAACAGTAAACGCTCGATCATGCCGTAATTATTTGAAAGCCAATAAATGAAGAAAAGCGAATTCGCACACCCCTACAAATAAAGTGAGAAAGAGGGGCCAATCTGGTAACCAGTTGGACCAGTTCGGCCAGTTTGGGTGGACCAGTTGGGCGTCTGATGACCAGTTCGGCCAATCTGCTGACCAGTCCGGACAATCTGGTGACCAGTTGGGCCAATAAGGTGACCAATCAGGCCAATCTGGTGACCAGTTACAAGGCAATCTGGTGACCAGTTAGATAAATATGGTTACCAGTTAGACCAGTCTGGCTACCAGTTACACCGTTTTGATTACCTGTTAGACCAGTCTGACCAGTCCAAAATACCAGTCTGACCACTAAGATTTTCAAACTGGTCCTTCCAATAGAGAATGGTCAAATAAAAATATATTATCAAGGCTGAAAACGATTAGACGAGCGTAAACTATGATAATATAATAATAACTTTATTTTCTAAATGAATTTGAGCGACAGAGGGGAAAAAGCCTCCAGTGGCACGCGACATGAAGTCATGATAACATCCAACACAGCGGCAATAAGAAAAAACAACAAAAACTTCATGACTATTTATGAAGTGTTACGGTATCTAACAAAGCCGCTAAGTCGTGCAACCCAAAAACACTCTGTCACTTTCAGGCTTCGAGAAGGAATCACTTCTGTAGTGACTGGCAACTCAATAACGCAGAGAGTGGCAGTCACCGACATCTCATTATCGCTCCTCAGCCAATGAGATTGCAGGATTAGCCGATAAAAACGCCGAAGGACCAATCACGAAGCAAGAAGCGTAAAAATTGTAGGCTGCACCCTGCGCTTCTTGTCAGTGACTATATAGTTTCTGCTTTTTACCAGCCTCGGCTACCTTCCTGTTTTTGATAGGCGAGTTCGGTAATTTTTTTTTTCTATCGCGCTTTTTTTACGTTTGCCTAATCTCCTAAAATTGAACCAAATCTAATTATGAAGCACTAGTAGGCTCACAATTTGTCCATCCATCATAGCGCGAGTGAGCAAGATATTATGATCGAATACCAACGAAAAGTGGCATTGGTCGTCAATCGTTCAAACGTTTTGAAAAAAGAAAAACAAATTAATTTAACCAAAGTTGAGTGCATCCGTTCGAAGTCGAAAACAATTTAGATTCAGTTTATATATACGCAGCTTTCAACCAGACGAATATAAAACAGACTTCCCTGTTTGTCCGGGTTTTCCGTGGAATCCATCAACGTTTGCAGCGAAGTGTCAGGCAAATATCTAAAACGTATGGAGGGCAAGCACCAACTCGAGAGCGTGCCGTTTTCCAAACAATGGATGCGACGAAGCCAAAAGTGAACCGGCTAAAACGATAGCAGCCACAACAAAGCACTACGAGTGAGGCCAATCAGTCATCAGAGAAAGCAACCGGAACAGGAAGCATAAACAGCACATGTGACAGACGGCGACGTGGCCAGCCAGAGCAGGCTGAGTTCACTTTCAAAGTCATCCAACCGTGAGCTCGAGACATTTCTTTACTCTTTCCTTTTCTCCTCCTCTCCACCAGTCATCACACTCTCTCTCTCTCTACTTCTTCCCGTTTTCTGCTTTGGTATGCGGGAAGAAAAGGAAACGGCGCGTTTTCTCCAACTTCGTAACTTCTTTGTCTCGCTTACGCGGCTGGGCTCCGTGACGTACAGTGGGAGACAAGAACATGGGAAACACAAAAAACACACCTTTGATTTGTTACTTCATCTTCTCTTTCCCCAAAAACCGCGCGTGCTAATGTGCTTGAGAAGAGAATATACCCCCCCCTTCCCTTTTCCTATAACCATTCAAAGCTGAAGAAAAGCACAGTATGTCTAGTGATAATGCTTCTTGCTTTGCGATTCATTCTTCGACGACCTTATCTCCTGACGCCACAATCTCATTGGCTACAGAACGATGATAAGATGCTCGGTACTTGCCATGCCCCGCGCTTGTTAAGTTGTCAGTGATTATGGTGTTTCTAGTCATGGAAGGAAATCGATATACGGGGTGGCGTTTCTGAGAAAAGAGAACCGTGCTTTTCGGCCTGCGTGAGTAAACTATGCATCGCAGAAAGCTCAAATTCCGTGAGAATATGCCGCTAGACGTTGGAATAAAACGCAGAAAATTTGAGAGCATGACGTTTCCTGGTACTAAGAGATAAAAAAGAAAAAAGTTATTTTTTCTACGAGCCGACGTCCATCTAAGCGTAATATCTTCAAAACAAGAAATGAGATTAAGGGTGCGTGGAGCATCTATTTTAGTGAGAAAGACAAATAACTTCTCAGCAAGAATGAAAACAATATTATCAATTCTTGCTGACAAGTGTTTTTTACTTATATAAATACCACGGGTGTCCACGATGTTAGTTCTTGATTTGACGATATTAGGACTTAGGTGGACGTCGGCTCGCAGAGAAATTTCGTCTTTCTCAATTATACTTTGATCCAGGCAACGCTCGTATTCTCAAACTTCCCTGTTCTATCCCAAACGCTAGGGTTACATTCTCACGGAGTCTGTGCTTTCTGAGATACGTGCATAGTTTATCTACCTGGGTCGAAAAAACACGGTCCTATTTTCTCGGTAATGTCCTGTATACTGAGTGCACGAAACGGTTTACCAAGTAACGGTGTGAGTCCAGAGACCTTCTCGTGCGACAACCGGCATATTTTATTGGTATGTTTGAGAAGTCCATCCCACTCAGTATTTGATATGAGCGATTCGAAACTGTCCCAAAATCTGTCTTCAAAATTAGAACTAAATAAATAAACACGTGTTAAAACATTGAGCTGGACAGGCAAAAATAAGCCCTGAGAACGGTTGGGTTATAAACCCTAAAAAATTTTCAAACACACGTCCTAAAGCATGTTCTTTTAGAAATTAAACGTAATGAAGAAGCGGACACTCTCTTCTTCGTTAAAAATAATTTCAGGCAACGACTAAGCACGCAAAAATGATGAAGAGCTGGGAAGGAGATAGCTGCCAAGAAAAATATCGGTACTAGCCAAAGATATTGCCATTCATTAGCCCGTGGCGATGTCTGGTAAATTTTTCTTGGTCATATTCAGAAAGAATTATCTAATGTTCGCAGTCTTTCAACTTTACATTTCACATGAATAATATATTATGCGTAATTTATAGCTTGGTATGCCACGTAGAATGAGATACTCGCACTTTTTGTTCACTCTACTTAAGAATAAATTAATAAGTTCACATATTGCTAACATTTGTTTCTGGAAGAGAATAAAGTTCAAGAACATAATAATTATTGATATCAAATTTATTTATTTAACTTCCGCTAAGTGTTCTTCTGAAACCGTCCACTGCACGCGTGCTTCATGGAACAGGGGTAATATGTTTCTCCTTATGAGATATTATAAACAAGCAAAAGAATACTATAATCCGAAACGCATTCTGAATCCCCCACCAAAATAGCGCTTCGAAGGATCATTTTGAAAAGATACAAGACAAGAACACAGGACGCTAATGCTCCAAGACTTGTCACCGTAGTGATAATTTTGTGAAAAGTACAGATTGAATGGCACTTACGCTAACGAGACCAAATCTGGGCAGTCATTGATACAAATAAAGATAATTCACCAGTTGATATCAGCGAAGGCCGAAATATTTTGTAATCATACCACGCTTAAATATATCATCAATGCGCACCAGGTATTAGAGTAACTTCTAAGAAACGCTACAGTTGCATCAGAGGGCTATAAACAGGCACAAAATATGTGAAAAAATATTATTCGAAGGTATCTTGAGCTTGCCAGCTTTAGCTATAGAGTATAGCTATAGAGTTGAAGATAGTCTAAACAATAACCCTAGGTAGTTATGTCGCGTTAATAAAAAAGATATCTGCGTGAAAATGGTAAAGATATTTGTCTTCGGGATTCCGCAGGTTTCCATCGTTTGCCAAGAAAAGATTGCAAATAGCTTTTATGATTCTTGTTTTAATTTCATGTCATTCCTTTATGCAAAAGAAAAAAAACACGGCTGCGGCACTTTTGACGTTTTGTGCACTTGATGTTTTGTCTTCGTTTACGGTTGACGATAAAAAAGTTTTAGAGACTATAAATAAACTTAGTCCTAAAACGTTTACTAGTTTGGTGGCATACCTGACTTTTATTATTAAAGGTTGTCGTTATCCCTTTTTCTGTGTTTTGACAGAGAATTTTAACTTGTCTCTTGCACAAGGTCATTTCCCTCAGCTATGAAACTTCTCGGTGGTGATTCATATTTTTATAACTGGCGACTCTACTTTAGTTAATAATTACCGCCCTCTCTCATTGCTATATGGCTTTGCAAAAGGTTTTAAGAAAGTTGTATAGTGACATGTCTATTTTTTATCTGAAGACAAAAAAACAACTATATTTTAGCCCTTTCTTTAAAAAATTGTTCAGCACCAATAGTGTCAAGAAGGGGACAAGTATATGCTATTTATTTTGATATGCCTAAAGACTTTGATCGAGTTAATCACGAATTAATGTTGCATAATTTCGCCATGCGTGGCTTTAATAAGCATCTATTTGAGTGATTTATTAGTTATCTGAGTCGATTGTCATAACTCTGTTCATGTTTTTGGTAGCTGCTCCGATCAGTTTATTGCAAGGTAAGATGTGCCGTTACGTTCAATCTTGCGACCGATTTCGTTCCTTTTGTTCGTAAACAATATTGTTTATTGTTTTAACGATGGAAAATTATTTGGTTCTCCGATAATGTCAAGCTTTTTCTAAATGTTCAGTCGATGTCTGATTGTTCCCGTGTTTAAGTCGATATTGATTATATTTTTAAATTGTGCTCGGAAGACTGTTTGCCACTTAACCCACAAAAGTCTAAATCTACCATGCTCTACAATCTAGAAAGAGCGAAATCATTTGCTTCTCTTAAACCCTAGGTGGCGTTTCCATTCCACCTGTATCTTTCATCAGGAATCTTGGCGTCTCTATCGATGCTGCAATTTCTTTTAAGAACCATGTCATTATACCGTAAATGCTGCGTTAACAGTGTTAGGTATGATTATGTTGTATCGTCATTTTTATTTTCTACTTTGTTTACTGCGTCTGTATAAGTTTATTTAGATAACGGTTGGAGCTTAGCATTGTTATCTGGAATTTCTTGACTCTTACGCGGGCTACTGCAATCGAAAATGTCCAGAAGTGAAGGATTAGAATTGTTTATGATATGTATATTGTCAGAGAGCATTTCTACCTTTATGAATCATTATTTGCTTCACCGGTTTTCATTGCAAAAGCTGTCTGTGAGGAGACTGCACAGAGATTTTTTGTCTTTAATTTTACACAAGGTATTACGCGGAATTGTGAATTCAATGGATTTAGTCCAGTCTATTTATTTACATGTTGGGACCCATGTCAGCCGGAGCAAATAAACTTTTTATTCGATTTTACTCGCGTGTTCTACGCGTCAGCTTTAGCAAGTATGCAACTGGCTCTTAATGTTGTTCGTTGAACCTAACGTTGATAATTTTTATCTACCATTGGGATTTCAATTGGCATATACGCTAATGAAAATCTTCCTTATTCGCTTTGCAACTCGGATATACCCTTAGTTATCTACTTCTTCTGTTGCCATGTTTTATATGTAATAATGACATGTATAGTGTTGAATTTTGATCTGTATGTATTCAACTTATGTTTTGTGAGCCACACAGTAGGCCGCGAGAATTTTGTGGGCACAAGCAGAAATAAATAAAAATAAAGCTTAAGGTTGTTATTATTATAGACTTTCATTTAAAAGGATTGTGACCTCAACCTATATATCATTTAATCATTTAGATAGAATTATAATAATGTTAACTTCAGCATTACCAATGGAATCATGTTTTAGTGTCACGTCAGGGCTTGTGTTCTACGAATGATCATAACGTTTCATGTTATAAACCTAAAGCATTGACGCTAATCAACCTATATAATACGTTGGCGGTGTAATGACACAACGCGATGTAAGTAACCTTGGTGAAATATATTATAGTCATATTAGCTTAATTGCTTTTTAAAGAAGAACATTTACTACAGTAAAACATAAAATACTCATTTTTGTCCTTTAGTTATTTTCCGAGATTATGTAATAAGTGTTCAGCAAAGGTGAATTTGACATCAAGGATCTCATTTAAAACGTTCACGCTCAGGTTCTCATGTTTATCACAAAAGAAGTCGCACGCTATTTTAAGAATTCCAAAACTGCTCTAATCATACGCCACACTTTGCTTTTTTGATTTTTTTCTTAAAATTAGTGTTCACCATGTGTAGTGGCTAATGTTAAAGTTGTTCCCTTTTCTTCAGAGTCGTGCATTATTTTTCAACTTTGAAGCGCAGGGATTTGACTGATTCATCAACAACTTATAAATTATAAATATTTGCGAGAGATTGATTATAAGATGATTTTCAAGATACCCTGTTCATGACTATCTAAGCTGTCTTATTTTGACTTTCAATTTACTGAGCAAGAATACCACGGCTTGACGGCACGAGGGTCAATATTGCTATCACCAGGCAGTGCCGACATCAATAAGCGGCACAGAGAAGAAATGAAATGGGAGCATGCTTGTCGGCCTGGCAGCAGAAGAGTGAACCGAACACGTAAGTCCACTAAAACACGTAAAATAAAAAAAAACGAACGACGAAGTTAAAGTTAACAGAGTTTGAGTAGAACGCTTCACGTCAATCTCGTCGGAATTTTCATCCTAATTTTGTTACTTTGCGAACGTAACCAATAAAAAAGCCCAAAATAAGGAATTCAAATAGAAGAAAACCTACACAAACATGTCACCTCTGGAAAAACAAACAACGGAGGCGACGTAGCTTTCACTAGAGAGGCTCGCCGGTAGTGCTACCAAAATCACGAAAGCTGACGAAAATTCAAATAAGCAACACACGCAACAACAAAAAACAAGTACAAAATATGCCACAGTAAACTGGCTCGTAAACCAAAGTTCCCAAAGAGGTTAACTTTTTTCTCCCACTCTTATTCGACTCAGCGATATCTGTCCGCCATCAAAACGCGCTTTGTGTAATGTGGATGACTGGAGCATGCATCAACCGCCTTGAAACCGAGCGAACCGTTTCCTTTCTGTACAAACCGGGCAACCGTTCAATGGCAATAAAGAAGAAAAAAAAACGAAGGATCCACGTCAAACATTTTCTGCCCTTTTCATTTTTTTACGGTTACTTTCTTGTTTGTTTGTTTGTTTGTTTTGTCAGTTTGTATATATCATCATAACGTCAAACTTTGACGGTACACTTTACACCCCGTTCAGCCCTAGTTTGGCAATGTTGTGGTAGGCACGCGCTCGCCGGGACAATCAGCCGCCTCCCTTTCATCCCCTGAACCCGCTATCTGCGTGGGGGTGTGTATGGGCGAAAGGAGCGTGGCTGTGTCGTGAAAGATCGGTGTATGACCGGTTCAACGAGTGGGTAGCTTCCACTGCGCTGTCAGCTTAGGGATGAACGGAGTATAGTCCTTTCGTGCACGGCTGCGAACGCGATGCAATGCAGGTCTCTCTTATTCAGCTCTTCCAATACTTGTTGGTTTCTCGGAACAAGCATTATTCATACAAAAAAAAACTAAAAAAGCGGGAATACAGCTCTTTTTTTAAGTTGATATTTGTTTTAACTTTATGATTTGCGCTCCTTACTTTTATACCACGCCTCGAGGGTGAAAAGAACAGAAATAAACACATCTGGTCGAAAACTACAGAACGTGTTCCGAATTTTTGATGAGAGACCCACCGCGATTCGGACGTCTTTTTCTGAACCAACAAACGCGAGCATATCGAGAGAAAAAAAAACTATATATATAAAAAGAGCTGGAAGGATGGGCAACATAAATCGAGCTTAATAAACCGAATTAAAATGTAAAGTACGCCGGAACGGCATAGAGAAAGAGAGCCTACGCCTTTTGATCCTCGTCGTTTTTTTGAGAGGTAGGCGGTGATCTTCCATCTCAATTGAGGTTTTTTCTTTTATGCTGTTGCGTGTAAATTGGGTTTCCTTGTTTTCTTTTCCTTGCGGCGCGGCGCTTTTTTGTGTGTCACGCTTGTTTATTGAAACATACTTCCTCGGGCTATAGATTAAAAAAACCAAGTGTTGAAGAAAACGTTGTGGGGGATTTGCGTATATCTGCGAAGAAGCCTTTGCGGGTGAGATACCATTTCGTGGAAAATTCAGGGGACCGAACATAAAAACTAAGATGTTTAATACAAACAAATAAAGAAATGTAATCTAGGTAGGGCGAATTATAAATCAAACTCTGAAATGGTTCAATACACGCTGAGGTTATATATATTGGGCGATATGCAGCTTCGAATCCGTACAGGTATGAGCCCGCAACACAGTTCAGATTATCTTTCACTGCGGTTTTAATTTTATTACAGCGATAGCTTTTACGAGCTGGTTCCACAGCTGGAAATGGCGTCTGTTTTTGACGTTGTAGCTGTTGTCGTTGTTGGTGTTATAGTTGGCACTGTAGGGTGTCCGTCGTCTATGTTGCCAAATCCTCGAAAAAGAACGCCCACCGCCTGCGGGAAGCGAACCTGGGCCCGCCGCGTCCAAGGTGGAGGCGTTACCACACAACTGCGGCACAGCGTTAACCACCCGCTTTATCGACGTTTGCACTGTTTACAAAAATCACAGTTCACACGTACTAAATCACAGTCCAACAGTGGTCGCACGCAATTGCGGCCAGCCAGTAGGTGCGCGTGCATAACACACAAACACAGCAATGAACGCGCCCTTAAACGGTATATGGAAAGGTGTATACTTAGGCTAGTACACTCTAACTTAGGCTCTTACAGTGATGCAGTTTATGGCTAGGGTCCGTGGATTTTTCGTGTGCGTCAACAAAACTCAAAGAGGGCTCGCACCGCCCTCTCTTTGTCGTCGTTCCAAGCGTTTGCATGCCTACTTTCCTTCCGCCGGGTGGCGGTCCCGTTGCGCCTGTCTAGTTTTCTCCGGCTCCTCGGGGCGGCGACAGTCCTCGACATGTGCTTGCGTACCTTTCGTCACGATGACCACCGATCAAGACAATAAGTGTGTTCGTACCTTTGTTCGAAATTCTGTGTCACGTCTGTGCCGTGTGCTAAACAACTTCGCTGGTCATCCACCTTCACAGAATGAAATGGCTCATAAATTTTGTAGTACCCAATGCCCACTTCACGCGCTCTCAAAAAAAAAAAGAAAGTCCGTTAACAAATTGTTTGTTGTTGCATAGACAATCCCAAGAGCTCGTGCCGAGGGACGCGCTACCACGCGCTTCGGAACAAAAAACAAACGAAACAAAAGCATTAAGAACAAAATGATTATGGGCTGTATGGGCTACACGGCGGGACCAAGGGACTGGGACAACGCCGTCTTCTGCGATTCATCAGCGGCGTGGCGCTGAGCAATCGCAGCAGACGACGTTGTCTTGGTCTTTTGGTTCCCCTGTGTCCCGCCATGTAGCATATGGTCCCAGATGTCTATTTTGTTCCGAACGCTTTTGTTCACGCACCCACGGCGGCAACGATCTTAAATGCAGGAGCTTGACTTGAGGATGCGGGTAGCTCTGCCATGCCAACCATACCCCCCCCCCCTTACCCTATCCCTCAGATCCGTTGCGAATAACGCGCTCAAATATTGCTTCCCGCGAATACCTTGTATACATAGCTGACATGGTGTTCCGCCATTGCTGGTCACTGACGGCTATTTCTCCTTATTGGTTCCCTCGAGCTCCTACTTCTGCGGTGTGAAACTAGCACGTTGAACCGAATGCTTACACCGCTGAAAAGAACGGGATGGCCGCGAATGAAGCTAGGGGCAAGCTATGTATTTGCCATTAGGGCGTACCGTCCTCTGATATTACTGCTGGGCCAGATTGTCACGCGTTGACGCCACCGAGCGGCAGTGCTCGCAACTACAGTACCCTAGGCCGTGCGGAGGCTCTTGACGTCACGAGCGCGATACGTATTGCACTTCTCCTTGGCCGATTTTAAAGTTAGAGGTAGAGAGCTCCCGGCCACGTCATTTCCTTTCCGTGCCCTTTTAAAGGGATTGTCCGGTAAACATTTGCCTTCCAGAAAACAATAAAATTATATTGCCATGGCTTTCAGGTATATCATGACGCTTGACTCTCCTAATAATCCCTTTGGTGCCTCGAACCCGTCTGCGACCGGTGTGTTTACTGCGTCCAAAAACGTGGTCCCTCGATTTCCGCCTGATGACGTCATAAGAGTGTCACGCTGTTGCGGGCAACGATCCTGGAGGTGTGACAGCAGCGGGGGTGGACGTGTCAGACCCTGTTACACCGCAGGTTGCTCCTCCAGCTTGACAGCCCGCGGAAGCTTCGGCAGCCAGGAGTTGGGACGCCGCGACTAGAGCGACTCTAACGGTTGGTGGCGCTTTTTTTTCTTTTTTTGCCGGAACTTTTTTGTTATTTGCCAGGTTCGCTACATCCGACAGCATATGAGACCCCGGACTTTTCTGACGTAATTTTGTTGCTGCTTCGAAACGCGTTCCAGGCTCCGTATAATATGCCTGCACTTATCGCTTTTTTTTTAGATCTAATCTTATTTTGAGGAATTTCGTCGTTCATTGGGATGATAGTATTTGCTCACCGGGATCGGGTGTGTCCAACTTCTGTTGAAAAGGAATTCGAATGCTTTTTAACGTGAAACGTTCTTTGGCTAGTTTGCTCCGGATTTCGTGAAGCCGCATTTCGCGGGGTAGCCGTGGCTCATGATGTCCCATAATGCAACGCGCGCAGTGTTGCATTATGGGATGTCACAGACCTACGCACCGAATCAGTTTCTTCGCTAAACCTAGCGGGGAAGTTGAATTGGTGTATAGGTCACGCGACGTCAATTTCCCGCTAAATTCAACGCGAAAATTAACTCCCCGTGACCTACACACCCAATCGGTTTCCCCGCTAAATTTAGCGGGGAAATCGACGTCACGTGACCTGATGTCACGTGATGCTAGAACGTTGTGTTCTTGTCTGCTAACACCACAACCTCATTGGCCTCGGGGCGATCATCATAAGGTGCTCTGCACACGGCACGTCTGGCTTTTCTTAGAATGTCGGCGACTTAGACCAACTGAAAACTCTCTGACGTCACAGCACTGCGGGGGCGCTGCTGTCGCCACTGCGCATGCGCAGATGCTTCGCCTCGGAGCCATCTGGTTTCTGCGCGCGCGCAGTGCCCACACCCGGCGTGGGCGAACCCGGGCTTGTTTATGCAGAGTGTGCTGGTCGATAGCGCAGTATAGTGATCCCGTGCATCTTCTCGTATCCTTATAACGTCAACTCCTGGAAGCTGTTGCACTGTTTCTGGGTCCCTTCCGAATCTTCGCAATCTTGGAGACTCCAGCGAAAGCTTCTTTATGATAATCAGCAGCTCCAGCACTTAAAAGCGCGAGACGCGATTGGTTGGTAGTCACCTCCTTTCCACTTGTTTTCTCTCTCGGCATTTCGGGCGCGTGGAGGAGAGGTGGATCGGCTTCGCCTTCAAGTTGAGGTGGAAGAGAGAATTGCCATCTCGTTGAGGGAATGACCATTCCGTGACGTCATGCACTTTGCACGCAGAATTTCAAATAAATTTCTCACCGTCAATATTGCTCTAAAGAAATATTTTTCGCGTAAAATTTATTTTCGACACGTGTGTCCCAACCAGAGTGTTTAAAAAGTTTTTTTTCTTTTCAGGAGCACTTTAAAAGAAAAGTGCTTAAAGTTACACAGAAGACACGCTCAACAATTTTTTTTAAAATATGGCTTTAAAAAAAAAGTCTCATGACGACGTCTTGTTTTTTATACATTCTTTTTCCCGCTTGGTACTCCACAGACCCAAGATACTCGCTAGGGTGGTATCAATCGGGCATTTAAAGAAGAATGATGAGCTCCTGCAAAGCGAAGTGCGCCCCACGGCGCCCTCAAGCCACGAGTTTCCATCGAACCCCGGGGAACTGCAATAGCTTAAGCTTCACGCAAAAAACAAAAAAAAAAGTCGAAAAGAAAACAAGAACGCGAAAATGGCGAACAACCCTCAAAATAAAACGCACGGGAAGAGTAGCGAAAAAGGAGTAGGAAATGTTCCAGTTCACCGATGGATGAGTCCCGAACCGATGGATCTCATTTTCTTCGTACAGTGTACATCTGCTACAATCCGGGCTCTGCCATTTTGGGATAAAGTACAACTCTTCCCAGCAGAGTCTTTCTCAATCGAAGCCTTCGGAAAACCATAAAGAAGAACATAGAACACAAAAAAATTGGACTCGTGAAATGGCGGTGAAAGCAAGTATGAAGTTCTGGATCTTGTAAGCCAGAGATCTCTGAATCGGTAATTACAAACAGCTGAAGTCATCGCCTTGTACTATTGGAAACCACGAAGCCTTGTAATATTGGAAAGACATTTTTGTAAGCTTTTTGTTGTGCAGTTTGGGACAAAATATTTAGGGCGTTCCGATACACTTGCCTGTCTTGCTCGTTCGCATCGCCTTGTGTTGAGGGAATCGATCTGGACCCGTGGAAGAGATATCTTGAATAATTACACACGATAGAGGGTGTTCGGGTGGTCTAGTTTATTGTATATTAAAGGTTCGGGCTTTTGTGATACTTTGCGACTAAGCCGTTACGTCATGAATTTAGTTTTAGAGCGCAGCTCTTAGGCGCCCGTTTCCGGGTTGAGCGGCGTCGCCGTCGCTTCGGCGTCGGCGTCACCACGCTAAATTTAGCGGCAAAATTGACGTCACGTGACTTCAACGCCAATTCAGTTTCCCCGCTAAATTTAGCGGGGAAAATTACGTCACATGTCTTGGTGTCACGTAACCTATGGACAAATTCAGTTTTTCCGCTAGATTTAGCGGCAAAATGTACGTCACGTGGCCTCAACAGCAATTCGATTCCCCGCTAAATTTAGCTGGAAAATTGACGTCACGTGACCTCAACAGCAGGATGTTTTCGTAGATCGTTTTCGTAGTCTCGCAACGCTCTCCGCAACCCGCTACGATACCCGGAACTCTACAGTTAAGGCCATCGGCGCGCAGGCGCACTAGCGGCCTCTTCGTTGCGGAAGGCTTAGCGGAGGGGAAACGCGGTCTACGAAAACTCCCTAGCAATTCCATTCCCCGCTAGATTCAGCGGGAAAATTGACGTCACGTGCGGAGGAGGAAGAGGGGAAGGTACGGAGGAGGAGGAAATGAGAAGGAGGATGAGAGAGGAGGAGTGGAGGAGGAGGAGCGTGGATGGAGGAAGAGGGTGGAAGGAGGATGAGGTGGAAGGAGGATGAGGAGGGGGGCGGAAGGAAGAGGAGGACGGTGAAAGGAGTAGGAGGGGAGAGAGAGCAGGAGGAAAGGAGATGAGGATGATAAGGAAAGGAGGAGGAAAGGAGGGGAGGACGGGAGGAGGAGGAGGGGCATACCCTCCCCTCCGTAGCCTCCCTCCTCCTCCTCAAGAGCTGCGCTCTAATTTCGCGTTACAGAGATTTGTAAACGTCTTTAATTTTTTTTTAGATGCCGTGTGCCAATCAGACCAATGTAGCGGCTTAATGGGTTTCGAGATTTCG
>JAZHYW010042315.1:0-38818 GCA_037355805.1 Ixodes ricinus | reverse complement strand
GAAACCTACATCCCGACCAGTGGCAATGCCTTATCTTCATAACCTTTCCCATAGCATTAGGAAGGTGGTGAATAAATATAAATTTCCCGTAGTCTTCTCGGCCCCGTCTAAGTTGACTTGATTGTGTGCTTGCGATTGAGAAAGCAAGAAGTAAGCGCGTGGTGTGTGAAATCAAACATCGCTTCAAATACGTGGCATGCACAGACGGGTTGTGTATAAAACACCATATTTTTGCATTAAGGTATACAGGACAGGCAGGTCGATGCATAAATGTTTCGAGCTAGGGAACACTCCCTGTCTCTGAGGTCTACGCCATCGGGTCACCTGGCAGTTCATTCCAGTAGATGTGGTTGTACACTATGTTTAAACACTGAAGTGGTCCATTCACCCCAAAAATTGACTAGGGTAATTCATGTGGCATATTACATTCGTCTACACGGTCCTGGTGTTTTCTCAGCGCAGAAACAGTTTCGATGTGTAATGAAGAGTTTGAGTTTATTCGTAGAATGGGAACGTATGTGTAAATGTCGGTGTTTAGTTTCTGCAATTTTTAAATGTTAGATATTCTGTGACACTGTTTTTTATTATTTTTATTTATTATTTTTAAGAATAGCTGACTGAAGAGGTGTTTTGCTGTGTATGACTCTTTTTTCTGTTTTCCAGTTCATTACCTGTATGTCATGGAGAATGAAAAAATAAAACGAAGTCGTGAGTCAGTGCTGTCTTTGTGTTTTGTGTTCTCGTCTTTTGTCTTTTTTTGCGCTGTTTTCACCTGTTCCCGAATACAATTATTTTGGGGACATTTAATCGTGTATACTACTGTTTGCGAGAGAAGTTTGGTAATATTTTGAAATGTGTATTACATCTAATCATAAAATGCAAACAGAAAAAAAAAAAAAACGTCCGAAGTAAAATATGCGTTATACATTTTTTTTACATCCTCGTGTGATCATTTGTTTTATGCTCTCCGATTTTTGTAGAAGAAACATCATAATCCTCCCCCCCCCTCTCTTAACTCCCGGTGGCCGAAGCTTCCGTGGACCGCCGAGCTGGAGGGCGACTTGGAGCAGAACAGGTGTCTGACTCATTCACCACCGCTGCCGAGACGTAGCCAGGATCGCGGCCAGCGACTGATGACGTCACTTCTGTGACGTCATCAGTCGGAAATCGACGTACCACTGTTTGCAAGCGCTAAACACGCCATTCGGAGACACGTTCCAGGCACCATGGTTAAGTGGTTACCAGAGATCACAGCACATCCGGGCGCAATCAAACGCAAATGTCTGAATCAGTCTTACGTAAACTCGACCTGCAGTGGAACAAGTGAAAAGGATGCATGAAGTCTTAGGTTCAGGACCCTATACTATACATTATGACGAAGGATGTTGTTTTTGAACGCCACCTGTAGTGAATTCGTCTGCGAAGAACACCACCGCCTACGTCCACACGCCTAAACTGTGCCGCTAGGTACCGTTTTAGAAACGCTCGGGTGCAACCTAATCGCCCGCACTATACCGTAGCTCGACCCAAAAAAAGACGCAGTCCTCACGCCACCATACAGCAGGTGCGTCGCACGACCTGGGACAACAAAACGCACTATTGACTCCGGTCCCGCAAAAAGCCACCGACGTAGGGGAGGTCTAGAAAGAAATATCGTTCGCCGTCACCAAACGCACAACCAACCTTCCGCAAACTGCCACGAGAGACGACATTTAGCAGTCAACCGGCGAACAACAAAAGACACGCACAAAAGGACTCCGGAAGAGAGGAACACACACGACGAATTTTCGAGGAGCACCTGTCTCCGCGGTGTCCGCCCCCAGCAAACAATCTTTTTCGGAAAGGATCGGGAGGGGAAACCGCGCCAACAACAAGGCGGTACGATTTCCAAAACAGCCCTCCGTTGTTCTCTCTCGTACCATTTATTTGTTTCGCTCTTTCCCTCTGTACATTTTGAAAAACTCTTCCCTGTCTCTCCGAAAATCTTTGTGCAACCCCACCCCCTCCAACTTCCCCTTACCTCCCCCTCCCCCGTCCCAAACCCCGGCCGGAACAAAGCAGCTCCTCTCAGAGCTCCTCGTTTAGTTTTACGCAGTTCCCAAGGTTTTTACCCGGGGCAGAGCATGACCGACCTCAAAGGAATAGCGGTTCCTCCTCACTATCTCTTCCTCTCTCTTTCCCTTTCTCTCTCCTCCTTCTCTTTCCCACTCCCCTTTTCACATATCTGTGACTTCAAAGCCGGGGACGAGTGATGCCATAGGGGCTCTACCGCCATCCCGGCGGCGGCGGCGGCTCCCAAAACAGCTCTTTGCGGACCTCCATCTCGAGCGCTTCCAAAGAACTCAACGATCCGTGACACCGACACACAGCGATGCGGGATGGAAGAGGAGGAGGAGGGATCGGGGATGTCCGGCGCATGCGCAGTGTTTGTTGCACCCCCCTTAATATCTCTCTATATCTCTTGGTTCTCCTCTACCTCGCCTCCCATCTCCCGTCCTTTCGAACACGCCGCAGAGCGCAGAGTCAACTCTCTCCAATGTGTGCGGAATCCAGGCACGGTATCAGACCGTTCGCCCGTATTCGTTCGCGAGCAGATGCGGGAAGTACGCTTTGCACATGCGATAGAACATATAGACGCTCAAACATTTCGGCATGTGTGTGTGTGCGCAGAAACTGTTCCGAAATGGAAAGGAGAGCACTCCCGCGCGCAATATCATCGGTCGTCGAGCGCCTACGAGTTCGAGGAGGACGTGCTTGTGTTAAGACTGGAGCGGCGGCTGCCTCTTTCAGAAATACTCGTTTGTTTTGTATCTCTTTAGTTGACCTAACCGAGTTTGCATACCACCTTTCCTCTCCTGTTTTAGACCCTCCTTGTTTACGTGTTTCCTGGAACTCTAACTGACTTTAATATCTTCATTCCCTTTCGATGGTTCGTTTACTAATATCTTCTTTACATATTCATAGTTAGATCATCGAACAGGTAACATTATGGAGTTCTACAGGGCAACACAACATAAAGTATGAGTCTGTTGGGTTTTGTTTTCGTATGGCTGTGCAAAATTATCTGCTCTTGTGCAAAAAAAAACTGAGGAAACGTTTTAATTATGTTCAGCTACAAAACAACAAATATGTACTGCTAGAATATAAGAAAGACTTTCCGCTTGATATGTGCGGACAAAATGAGCGCACTTGACTGATCTTGAAAGAGTCCGTTCAGGATGGAATTGACAGGTTTTCAAAGCTCCAGAAAGCAGGTTGAAAACTTGAAAAATTGGGTCGAAAAATATCTAGACGATCTGAACGCTCACGCTTAAGTAAATTCTAGAAGAAAAACATGCCAAACATTAAAGTACAGAGGGCATCACACAGGCTCACACACATTGCCATGGGCGTACATCTTTATTTATTTATTTATTTATTTTATATCCTACAGCGCCCCGAAGGGCATTACAGATGGGGGCGTCACACTACCAAAAATTGATTTTGAACACACCATAGGTCATCAAGACACATAAGTACACAAAGTACTATACAAACTCACATACCCATATAAACATACATAGAAAAGAAAACAACCTTAGTCTGCATGGAAAGGAACACAAATGCGTTGATAATATATTCGCACTCAATTATAGTGTTCAGAGACAATGCTGGAGTTGCGAGTAAATCGAATCTGGGCTTTGCAAGACAACAATCTCGCTTGGCAAGCTGTTCCATTCTTTTATCGTTCGTGGGAAGAAAGAGTTACGAAACAAATCAGATATTGACGTGTATTCCCGAACTTTCTGGTCATGATCTACTCTGCGCGATGCATAAAATGGCTCAAACAGGTAATGTGATCTTTCAATTTTAAATAAACCATAGAAAATACTGTGAACTATAGAAAATACTGTGAACCCAGCTCGTTTCTACATGTACGAACTGGGTATCCAGGATAGCTATGTCCTCTATATGATTGCTGTTTAACTATCTGAATCGAGCTCGGTGTTTATCGGTTTCTATCCTGAAGGGCCCATACCTCTTCCGAAAGCCTAACAACAACATGGCACAATACAACAAGCAGCGCATTAAAAAAAAAATACGAGCATGAGTCATTGTTACCCTTATCAGGCATCTATGTATTAGTGCAGCAGCCTGTGAATTTAATTTTTATTGTAACAGGATAGCTTGCTGGGCTGGTTGATTGAACGACATATTAAAAAAAACAGCGCAAAAAGGACGGGACACAAAGTACAAGACGGATACAGGACATACCCTGACTAAGAACCAAATGTTTACTAGAACTTCCACGCGCGCACAGTGGTACGCGCAAACACATTCTCTTCTTTCTCTTTCGAAAGAGATAAATGCTAATAAAGAAAAAAACTTGGAAAAAAAGAATGTGATAAGAAAAGAAACTTCTACAGCGGCACAAGAAAATCTTTGGCCCTAATGATGCGTTTCTCACCACGATCAAGACCCTAGCGGGACGTTACGAAACGCCTGACAAAAATAAATAAGAAAAATTAATTTTTACAGCGGCACGAGAAAACGTTAAGATCATGCACTGCCCAGCAAGCTATCCTGTTACAGTATATTTCTTCTTCATTGGGCTCTTTTTTATTGCAATTTCTCAATTATGACCGTCCTTAGTATAGTGTCACACGCAATCCGTAAAGGTCTATTTTGTGTCCTGAACGCGGTGTGAACATGGTGCGAACGTGGGGTGAACGCAGCGCATGATCTTAACGTTTTCTCGTGCCGCTGTCAAAATTAATTTTTCTTATTTATTTTGGTCAGGAGTTTCGCAACGTCCCACTAGGATCCTGATCGCGTTGCGAACGCATCATTAGGGCCAAAGATTTTCTTGTTCCGCTGTAGAAGTTTCTTTTCTTATCACATTCTCTTTTTCCAACTTTTTTTCTTTATTAGCACTTATCTCCGTCGAAAAGAAAAAGAAGAGCATGTGCTTGCGCGTGCCACTGTTCGCGCGTGGAAGTTCTGGTAAACCTTTGGTTGTTAGTCAGGGTATGTCCTTTGTCCTTCTAGTCTTGTGTCCTCGTCTTTTTTGCGCTGTTTTTTTTTTTAATATGTCGTTTAATTTTTATGTTTCTTTAATCAAAGTAATATATATATATATATACTATTGTGTACCGCATAAAAATATAAAGGAACTAAATAAAAACGAATTGTTGGATAACAAAAGTGTGTAGAGCTCCTTGGAACATTAATAAACAAAATAATCGCCGTATTTCCGTCTCTCTTTTTCAGTAAATACTGTGTGCCGTAGATCTTAGTCGTAGGGCCTTCACACGCAGGCGCAGGCACTCACAAACCGCGAATTAGATTAGATTTGACTGAATTGGAGTAATGTGAATTGAACTTAATTAGATTGGATTGGGGCGACTTAAACCTTTGTAACGGGCAATTACAGTGTAAAAATGTATCTCTAGACAAAAAAGTGGCATTTATATGGCCTATAGATCACGTTTCCTACGTTGGACTTCATAAATCCGCCAAAACGTCCTCAAAATTTCACAGATTAACACGCAGTTAAAATCATCATTTAAAACAACCAAGCGTGTGCTGGAGGCAAAGCTTCTACAGGGTGTCACAAAAAAAATTTAGAGGGTTTTTTTCACCGCAAAAATAAGCTAGGCGTCGCCGAACGCTCATTCTCCACCCAAAGGTAGCGCTAGAGGTCACAACCAGATGCCAAAGTTTCAGTCCGATCCGATACCTTATTCAAAAGTTATAAGAGATTTTTTGAAAATTTCAATGGGAAAATGGAGCCCATTTTTGTCACGTTTTCGGTTTCTGGTGCCATAGAGCCCCATGTATTCGAAAACTCCGTCGGCTGCCGTTTTCCCATTGAACTTTTCCGAAAATCACTTATAACTTTTGAGTAAGGTATCGGATCGGGCTGAAACTTTGGCATCTGGTTGTGACCTCTAGCGCTACCTTTGAACGGAGAATGAGCGTTCGGCGATGCCTAGTTTATTTTTGCGGTAAAGAAAACCCTGTGATCTTTTTTCTTTGTGACACCCTGTATATACTTATTTCTTAAACCTGTCCTTGAAGACTATGACCTGTCCTGACCTTTTTTTTTTTTTACTGTAGACCTGGATTATAATTCCGAAATCCTATCGCAGCCAATGCAATGATTCGATGGAACCAATCGAGCAACCCTAAAATCGTCTCGTCGTGGCACTCGTCGTTGTTGTGCGTTTGCTACCCTCCCCTCTAAACCGATGCGGAGCTCAAGTTCGTCTGCTTCTTTTGCAGGGTTTGTGGCGACGCCAGAACGCCGAGCTCTGATTGGCTCTGACTGAAGGAAGCGTACCAGCGTTTTTAAAGGTTGCTCTGATGCGTTTGTGCCGGTCTTGACCTTCCTTTTTAACTTGTCTGTAAAAAACTGTATTTTTTCCAGAAAAGTGGAAGTCAGCCATTGTGGTGCCTATTTTCAAATCAGGGGACTTGGCAAATGTTAGAAATCGTAGACCCGTTTCCTTACTAACTACATTCTCGAAACTGTTTGAGATTGTGGTAGAAGTGCACCTTTCTAGCTATTTCAAAGAAATATTAAATGAATCTCAACACGGTTTTGTTAAATCTAAAAGTGTTGAAACAAACTTAGCTGAGTATTTGAGCCACGTTGGCCCCATTGTTGCCAACCATGGGCAGGTCGACGCCATCTATTTTGACTTGAGTGAAGTCTTTGACCTTGTGCACCATGACCTATTTTAGTGCACAAGTTGCCGGAATATGGAGTGTGTTGGCCGTTATGTTTGTGGTTTCAGTCACATCTGTCCGGGCGCATTGACAACGTTCGTGTTAACGGTGTGTTGTCGAGATCATACATATTATCATCCGCCGTTCCTCAGGGTTCTATTCTAGGTCCCATGCTGTTTAATATTTTTGTCAACGACGTCTCTCTTTGCGTAAAACATTCAAATCTGCTGCAGTTTGCTGATGATATTAAGATCTTCCAACACATAAAATCACATGTTGATTCTGTTCTGCTACAGGAGGATATTGCTGCTATTTCATCATAGTGTCTTCGAAATAAATTACGTCTAAACGCCAAAAAAACATGTGTTATCTTCTTATTAAGGAAAAAGTGTGCGTTTGATTTTTTTAATAAGCTGGACAATCAACCATTGCGACGCGAATATTGCGTACGTGACTTAGGAGTGTATGATTGAATCTATCCCTTAGTTTTACAATTTATGTGTCAAATTTGGTTAGCTCTTGCTTGCGACTTTTAGGTTTGTTTTCACGTATTACCCGTTATTTCAAAGAGCCGTCCTGTCTCGTCAGGCTTTACACATCGATTGTGCGCTAAAACTGGAGTTTGGCTCTGCAGTTTGGAACTGTCTGGGTGTGACCAACTCTGATGGCCTAGAACGTGTGCAGAGAAAGTTGGCACGCATTGTTTACGACCGTTATTAAGGCCGCCAGTATTATTTTATTTTTTTTGGCTACGACTCAATGTTAGATTGACTAAACTTGCAATCACTGAAGGCTTGTCGCAGTTTTCGTGATTATGTATTTTTGTGTAAAACTGTGCATAGTAGATTACGTTGCCCTAGGCTTGTTTCTCTGCTTTCTATACATATCTCTCGAGTAAACTGTCGACACCACAACACGTTTTACGTGCAAGGCATATGTTCATTTTTCCCAATTTTACGAATTCAGAGCAATTTTAATGCACTGAATGCAGTGGTTGGCGTTTTCGGGAGTGAGAGGGATTTTAAAAGCGCACTAACCATTCACATTTACTAACATCAGTGTTCGGGTTTTATATGTGTTCTGCCATTTTGTGTACGTGTTTTTTTTTCCTTTTAAAGTGTATGTTGTGCGTAAATCTGTACCAGTACTAAGGCCTCGGCTGTTTCTGGACATAAGACAAATGGATAAGTAAGACAAATAAATAAGAAGGATAGTAGGTAGACCTCAAAGCAAGCTAACTTGAGGTCTACCTGGAGGCTGGAGGCTGGAAGCAAGCTGACTTGAGGTCTACCTTGAGGTCTACCTGGAGACCCCTCGTACTAACGTCGGCTGCGTCTGGACTTGAGCAAAAACGAAGTGTATAGACCTTTCCAAAACAATTGCCTCTGCGAGCCGCCATCTTTGTCTTCTGTGGGCTGTGGAACGCCTCTTGACCATGCTCTACTGTGCGGTGTATCAGACTCTGCGCGTGCGTTCACGGCTCAGTGACTCAGCATGTTTCTTCCGGGTGATGAGCGCTGGAAAGGTCAATATAGAGCCAAAACTTTGACTGCGTTCTTAAGCTGTCACCCACGCTATGGTCTCTAACGCTGACCTATTTTTACCAGAACTGAACCGATCAACTTGACACGCTCTTCGCACTACATCTCCCCACTTCTTTTTTTCTTTTTCGCGTTCGTCCTATTGATGCTGCTGTTTCTGAAGTATGACGACGACGTCAGTAAAAGCATTCGCCTGCAGCCAACCCCCCGCAATAAAAGATAATCAAGCACCCCTGGCGGGGGTGGTGCGTGAACCGCTCCTTCCCGATTTAATCTCGGCACCCACCCCGCACTCTTTTTCTTCCCGGCTCCCTTTCACTTGACGAGGAGAAGGCGAGGACCTTAGGCTCCGTTTCACCCCACCATGGACCAAAGCGGACGGTACGCGCCGTCCCAGCCTATCTAGCGCTGTGAAAGTACCACGTTGTGAGTACATCCAACCAGTGTTGTTGCCCGTTGCCGAACAATAAACGAGGAAATAGCGTTACCCTTTAGTTTGTCGGATATTGGGGGTTTCTGAGATTCGTTACCGTCCTCCCAGCGTAACGAAATGTCGTTACCGTTACTTCCAACAAACCTAGCGAACGGTACTCTTGCGTTACTTTCCATTTCCACAATATTTGTCAGCGATAAGCGGTGGTTACGAACTTTCACAACAATTAGACTTTCAGAGGGGGATTTATTTGGTTTATTATACTTTTTCCAAATCAATTTGTAGGGTACATAGTTTTCTTAACCGTATTGGACAAATGATGCCGCGGAAAGTAAGTATATTATTTCCCCTTTTCGACGAAGAGTACCGAACGTCGATTACTTTGGTACTTAAGCTAAAAAAATGTTAATGAAAATTAACGAGTAACGAAGTTTGATAGACAATACCGCGAAATAATGAGACAATACCTTACTCAGTAATTCAGAAAAATAACGAATACATTACTGCGTCACTGAAAAACCTAACGCGTTACGTGCGACGTTGTTACTTGTAATACATTCCTTCGAATATTGCTCCAAACGCGCGTTGCTGCGGCGCTGTCAAAAGTCACGTGGCATTTACGCGGCATTGGATTGGCTTTCGTTGGCTCGTAGCGTCTTCTGCGATCCGTCGTAGGGTGGAACGGAGTAGAGTCGAGCGAGGAAGCCAAGCCCAGTCATTTGTCTTCGTTCGGCGTCGGCAATCTAGTCACGTTGCCGTACAGGGATTTGGAGAGAGGGAGGGGTGGCGTCGGCGGCCGGACTTGCTTAAACACTGGTGTTGGTCCACACCCCCTTTGTCAGCTTATAAATTAAAACGCGTTTTTCTCTTGCGGAGGGAGGAATACTGAGGTCGGGATGGGTTCGAGCCGAGAATGCGGGACTACGTGATAGTGGTTCGGAAGCGAATACAGCGTATCGCGAGCGTTCGACACCAATTATGTGCTTGGACGTTTACGTCAGTTTAAACTTAGTGTCGTTTGATAACTTAGTTCTTAACTCCGTTTATGCTAATCGAGTTATTGATGGTGATTTTTTTGGAGAGGAGGTTGTCAAACCTTTTTTTATTTAAATAAAAAAGCACAACTAGGGGATTGGTTAACTTTGAAGACCTTGAAAACAAGAGACAGAGGAACAGAAAGGGGGACGACTACACACAGGTCACGAAACCTGTGTGTGTGTCGTCTCCTTTTTTGTTTTTTTTGTTAAAGGCCGACGTACAATCTCGGTTTTCTGCACGGAAGATAATCCTATTAGCGCTCCCTTCTCCTAAGCTGCGAGGGCAACCAAGTTGGGACAAGGTAAAAAGGGGAGAGAATATAGGAAAGTGGAAGGCGTGCAAAAGTGCAAACCGCGAAGTGTGCGACGGCCTTTAAGAAACTGAAAACAGTTCAAAGACGGATGGAGGACGAGAAGAACAGAAACATGGCGCTTACTGACAATTTTACTTGTTTTCCCATGCCCACACGTTCTGATGTCGGCAATGTGCGAGTGTTCCGATGTTTCTAGTTCATTCATGTTGCTTCCTGGAAACATTGAAACTAACCCTGGCCCTCGTATCGACTCAGCTGCACAGTCTGATTCCAGTGCTCCGCCCGAGCATTCGCTGGAGGAAGTGATGCCTCTGCTGCCAAGCTTAAATACCCGCTCACAAAAATTCGAAAAAGGTCAGTCTGGTTTGACTAAACCTGTCAACGAGATGAAACTGAATCAAAGATCAGTCGAAAGCCAAGTTGCTGACATCGGCACTTGACTGTAAACACTGGAATCGAGAAGAACTGTTCTTGATAATCTTCCAGAAGAGTTCGTAGTCATGCCGCAAACGGCCCAAAATGATTCAGGAGGAAAACATTGCACTGTGTGCGCGTCTCACAGACTTCGCGATAGGTCGCGCCTTGACAATTTTGTTTTTCGTGGCGTTTCTGATCCACCACTCGAGTCCTGGGCCCCATCGGAGAAAAAAGTAAACTATTAATTTTCTGCTTGTGCTAACTTTCAGCTTTCTTCTGATAACATTGCGCGAGCGCATTGCTTAGGAGTCTTCCGTATCCACAAATGGCGACCCGTTATCGTTAATGTTTCGTTCTTTAAAGTAAGAGAAAGTTTTGCCGTTAAGTGATCGCTTAAAGTCATCCAGTATGTTAATCTGCGAGGACTTTTCTTTTCAAACACTGATCACCTGGAAAAAATTAATCAAATTTGGTAAAGCGCAATCGTCAGTGTTTCAGTTGCGATACAACAAGCTTTTCGTAAACAAAAAAAATCTTACATGTATATCACTATGTCGAATAGCGTTAATAAAACAACGCTGACTAATATCACACTTGTTTCTTCGAATGAACACTGCTCATCTGCGTCTGTATCTGGTGCAACCGTTCATTCGACATAGGAAATAAGGAGGGTCAGTGGCCCACGAAAGTGTGTGCAATAAGCTGTCGGTTCTTTTTACTAACGTTCGTAGTGTGATGAATAAACGGGATGAACCCCTTTTCATCATTGATTAATGTGATGCTGACATTGTACTTTTAACTAGAACGTGGTTATCAGCGAAAGTTCGCGATAACAAAATTTTTATGGTTCCAAACGTTTCAATGTGTACCGATGAGAGAACGTTAAGAAATGGTGATAATGTACTTATTGCTAATGCCGAAACTCTTTCTACGTTTATCGTTCATGTATCTTGTGACCTTGAAATAGTTTGGGTGTGCGTGGTGGTAGGCTTAAAGGGAGCATTATTGGTGTCTGCTACCGTCCCCGTCAGTCTAACCCTACTTTTGTAAGCAAGGTGCATGACGTTACTAACCTTGGAGTAACACGTTTTCCCGATTCCCCGATGTTTCTTTTCAAAGATTTAAATTTACCCAACATCACGTGAATAAATTAGACCCCAGCGTTGAGCTCATCTTCGTTGTAATGCAATTATTTATTGAATTTAAGAAACGAGGAGTGTGTTGGTGCGGGTCAAGATTGAAGAAATGATAAACATGAAGAACGAAGACGACACAACCACCTCCTTCATTGATGTGGTTGAGTCGTCTTCGTCCTACATGTTTATTCCTTCTTCAGTCATGATTTGTCGGACATGTGTTCTTACTTTAACTTTCGCTACCTAGTTGATGAACCAACTAGAACTACAGCAAGAAGTTCAAATATAATTGAACTAACAGTAACCACTTACCTTGATCTTGTCTCACCGATTTCTTATTTGTCGGGTCTTAGCCACCACTCAGTTTTAGATCTATATTTCAACATTAAAACACCCAAACCCCCCAAAAATTCAAATATTATTAGATATTACTCCAATGCCAATTTTTCCGCAATTAATAAAGAAGTTTGCAGTTTCATGGGTACGTTTTTTTAAAACGTTTTTATGAGCGCACTGTTCAATTTAACTGTAATTGGTTTAAAGATACCATACTAGACTTTTCGATACTCACATTCCTTGTCGCGTCATTAAATCTAATGTAAAGTCACCCTAGTATGACGTAACGCTAAAAGGATAAGCAAATAAAAAGAAGCGTTTGTTCCGTGCGGCTAAAGGATCGTCATGCGGAAGTCGTCGGGATCCTTCCTAACTTGCCGCCGAATGCTACAACAATGCTGCTGGTGAGGATAAACTTATTTTTTACTCAAATATTACCGTCATTGTTGTTGTAAAACCCCGAGCAGTTTTGGAATGCTGTAACTAGGAAAGAGAGTAATGCTGGTTCACTAGGGGACGAGGAGGGCGAAGTGGTGCCTAGCGATGTTTGCGCAAGCGTGTTGAACAACACATTTTCCAAGGCATTTTCTGCTGTGAAAACCATCCACTGTCATACTTTCAGGCACCAAACTTTCTTCCAATGTTTCCAATACTATTTATTTCGTTGGCATAATCAATCTAATTGATTCCGTAAAACCGTCCTCGTCCGCCTGTATTGATAAAATCGATTCTAAATTCCTGAAAAGAAATAACATGTGCTCATCTTGGCCAAACTATTTCTAAAATATTTTAAATAAATCATGTGCTCCTAATGCCTGAAAATTGCGGAAGGTGGTTCCTCTGCAAAAAGGAAGAATTAAACATTCACCTAATAACTTACGTCCAATTTCCCTTACAAAAGTACCATGCAAATTTTAGAACGTTATTCACTTTCATTTTGCCAACTTCCTCGACTCAAACGCCTTTTTTTTAAACATGTCAACATGGCTTCCGCAAAAAAGTTTCCTGTGAAAGAAAACTCTCGTTTTCACTAACAATCCGCATATCCTTCTTGACCATGGGTAGCAGGAGAACTAATATTCCTCGATCTTTCGAAAGCGTTCGATAAATTCAGTTATTAAGTTATAGCTGTTCAAACTCAGTGAGCTTAATATTGACCTAAATGTACTGAAATGACTGGATAGAATATTCCTTGCTACATCGCTCGCAATTCGTAACTGCCAGTGTCTAGTTCCTCATTAACCCCCGTTAACTCTGGTGTTCTACAGGGTTCAGTTTTCGGCCCATTGCTTTACCTCATTTATAGTAACCATATGCCAGCCTGCATTTAATCCCCTGCCTGTTCAGCTGCAGACGACTGCGTATTTACGGTGATATGTCGACGGACAACGAAATAAGCTTTTTGCAGTCTGACTCTAATATCAATAACTAACTAGTGTCGTTCATGGCTGATGGAACAAAATATTACTAACTGTAAATCAATGCGTCTGTCTCGTCGTGATGCTATTTGTGCTGCTTACTACCTAAATAACATGTGTGTGGAGACCGTGTGTTGTTACAAATATCTTGGTGCTCATATAGCACCCAACCTGTTGTGTAACATTAAAATAGAGAACGCAGTAATAATGCTAACCGCATGCTTGGTTTTCTGAGGGTAATATTTTAGTCCTGTGCCCTCGTCCCTTAAACATCTTCTTTACAAGTCACTGGTAAGATCGAAGCTTGGGTATGCAGTTTCCATCGGGGACCACTGCGTGAAGCACATCACTTCGTCCTTAGAATCAGTTCAAAACAAATCGGCACGTTTGATACTTTCTAACTGCCATCGTACTGCTAGTATGATTTCTATGAAACTTTCATCATCACTACCGACTCTTGCTTTGAGTACACATTGTTCCCTTTTATCTTTATTTTACAAAATATATTATCATTATTCTTTGTGTCATTGCCTACTAACACACCCGTTATATATTTCCAGTCATTTAGATCACCAATGCATGGTTGGCGTTCTTTCATGTAACACAAATGCGTTTTTTTCACTCTTTCATCCCTGGCACATATGCAAAATGGAGCCGGCTTCCCCACCAAATTGCAAACCATCCATGACCAAGCTACTTTAAAAAAATGCTCTTTCTAACTTTTGGTTTTGTTTCAGCCGTGATTGTATTTTTGAGTGTTTTTTGCCATTATGTTTCCTGCTTTTGTTTACCACTCCCCCTCTGTTATGTATAATGACCTTGATGATAAAAAATGAAAAAATAAAAAATTAAGAATAAAGTAATTTATATTAGAATTAAACCAAAATGCGCCGTGAAAATCAAGATATTCGCCTCGAGATCGAACAGTGTCGCCACCGTGCGGCCGAAATTGGAAACATGCGAAAGCGGGGATACCGCCGTGCGTCGTCTGCTATGGGCGCACGTTCAGAAACATGGATTTGGTCGACGCAAGCGCTTTTCCGGCTGAGTTGTACCCTCCTTAATAAATGTTTAACGCTTTTGTTGTTGTTTCTTCTTACTAAAGGTTGTGTTGTATCGTTTCACACGCGTGGAAATTCAGCAAAGCGATAAATACTAAGTCGGATGCTTCCATAATCTTAGTTTGTAGAACCTTCGGTCCTACACATTTTTGTTATCTTGGTACAATCCATAGCTTTCATAAAGCGTTGAATCTTGATTGGAGCTAGGGGTTTACTAACAAATTTACCCGACTGATCGCCACCGATTACTAGGCTAATCAATCAATAAATCCGTTATTTGATTATTCTCCAGCCATATTGTATGAAATACGTTAAAATTACACATTTCTTTTTACTATTCTTACTATATCATAAATAGCATATTGCATTCCCAATTTAAACTTCGCGCTGTGGCGTCCACAGAAATATAAACACATAGGAAGCCTTTTAAGGTGAAGTAATTTTTAAGTTATGTTTTACACAGTATAATCACCCTCGATGACAATCACAAGCATGCAGAAGTGGTTTACCGTGCAAGCCTGTGTCCTAAAAGAAAGAAATAGTTCATAACTATTGAAGCAGGCATTTTTTAAATTTCTTTCTTGACTTTCTCCAGCAAAAGATTCCGATTAAACGGGAAAAAGAAATATCGCAATGAAAGCATCACTTGAACAATTTGAAGGTAAATCGTTGAACCGCCCAGTCCCGATATGCGTTAGGTGAGGACGGAGGGTGATCAGAAAGTCTGGAGAGAGTCGCTAGCTCTCATCAGTAAAATAGAGTCGCTGCGGCCGATGCTGTCTTTTCCGTGGTGCTGGTCGTTCGTTGGAGTTGCAGAGTCTACAATGTTTAATAAAATATTATTTTCCATACATTTATATTAGTAGCCTCTTGAGATCCGCGGCCCTCACTGAGAAAATTGAAGAGGATGAACCCACACTACCGAGAGAAGCATCTCATAACACGCACGCAGCTGCGTTGCTTGGTTACACTCGTTTATTCCACTCGCGGCAGATATATTAAAATAGTTTGTTTCACTTGTTTCAGATGTCCTGCCAACGAACAGTTTGCAGATCGTAACTCAGAAGAGGCACTCTCTCCTCATCGCAACGTAGTAGAATTGTTCCGACTCCGAACAACTTACTCGCACCACGGCACAGTAAAGGAAAACATTGGCTGCAGAGCAACTCAATAGCACGGTTATTTTCAATACATCACTAACTTCTCTTCATGCGAAATATTTATATTACTGCTAAAAACTAAAAGTTGCAAAAAAAATTCATAGAACCGGTGATTTTATAGCCCACAGTACCAGTATTACGTTATCCGGGTTGGAATCCATTCAAATAGTATACTTTCACCCGGAGATAGGCATCCGTTGTGGTTATCCATGCTTCCCAACATTTGCCTAAAGCAGGCGACGCATCCACGCGATCGATTATTTAAATTTAGGCGGGTACACTGGTAACACGATTCGATCTTCACTAAAGTACCGAATAGTACCGTACCATTTTCCGCTAAAATTGTTTTCTCATCGGTGCTATGCAACAAAATAAACGCGAGAATCTACGCCGTCTCGCGCGCGAACGTGGAAAACCTATGGGGCAGGCCATGCTTCTATCCCCGGTTTGATGATGATGATAGCGCGACAGTGGCGTCACCTCTAGATCGATCCCGAGGTTAATATCTACGCAGTCATCTCTTGATTGTCGCGGCGCTCTTTGGCTGAATTCTAATAAAACTTCAACGTGAAACTCTAACCAAGCTTTATTAAAAGCAAAAATCCCGACGTTTCGGGACCAACACGGTTCCTTGTTCACGGGTGACTTTTTTGTCCCGCGAGAACGGCCTGCCCACGAACCCGAACACCCCCGGGTGCTCTCCAGGTTATCCCTCTTAACCCCAAAACGTAGCTGCTGGGAAGGGTCCCCGTTGACCGGTTTACGTTGCCACGTGTGCAATTGAATATGCCTCGACTCCAACAGAAGGCGCCTCCGCCAGTTTCTCTCCATTCCGAGTATGGAGCTGTTGTCAAGGTCGATGTAGTGGTTTGTGTTCTCGACGTGTTCAGCCAGCGCTCTTCCCTCCACATTCTTCTTCGCGATGTCGTAGCGGTGGCGCCGCAGTCGCTCGGGGTAGTTTTTCGTTTCCCCAACGTACGACACGGGCAGTCACCGCAGGGAATTTTGTAAACCAGTCCCTGTGCCCTTTCCCTCGTGGGACGATCCTTTGGTAGGGGCAGAAGGCCGCCGATGGTGAGACTGACTTGTGTCATACCGCTATGCCGTACTGTCGTAGTAGTCGGGCGAGAACCTCGCTTATGCCCTTGATCTAGGGTACACACACGCGGGTGGGGAGGTGGGGGCGTCCTTGGGCACAGGGACTGGTTTACAAAATTCCCTGCGGTGACTGCCCCGCTTCGTACGTTGGGGAAACAATTTACAGACATGTACAAATTACTCAAAAAAGGTAGCGTAAATGTAAACATATTCGACGGACATCCGTCTGGTTAGGAATGATTAATAAAACTTCAACATGAAACTCTAACCAAGCTTTATTAAAAGCGAAAATCCCGACGTTTCGGAACCAACTCGGTTCCTTGCTCACGGGTGACTGTTTTTGTCCAGCGGAGCGGCCTGCCCACGAACCCGAACACCCCCGGGTGCTCTCCGGATTATCCCTCTTAACCCGGAAACGTAGCTGCTGGGGAGGGTCCCGTCGACCGGTTTACGTTTCCACGTGTGCACTCGAATGTGCCACGACTCCAACAGAAGGCGCCTCCGCCAGTTTCTCTCCGTTCCGAGAATGGAGCTGTTGTCGAGGTCGATGGAGTGGCTTGTCTTCTCGACGTGTTCAGCCAGCGCGCTTCCTCCACATTCTTCCACGCCAAAAGTAATTGGAGTAGAGTAGAAATTACGCATTTGTAATAGTAATTGAGTAAACTACTAACTACTGTAAAAAGTAGCGAGTTACTTTGAAGTTACTTTCGAAGTTACTTTTTTATATTTTTGTAGTAGCAAAATGAACAGCAGTTTTGATCCATGAAAAACCCTGCGAGCCTAAAATAAATGCAGTCATTTTATGGCTTGCGTTTTCACCAAAATAATTTATTCGCTCGCAGAAGCAATTGACTTTCAAAGTTCTTGATAGGAAAGTTTTCCCCTTTTCCTTCTAAAGACGTCCCCAGCCAAGCTAAACAGACGTTCCACCGACGCGCTGGATGGAATGGCAGCGTTGAATTTGAGAGTGTCGGCATCTTAGGTGTCCATGACGCAACATGTGAGGTTTGCCTCGGGTAGAGGGTCTTTTATAACAAACTCTCCTCCTGTTTTCTTTTTTCTTTGGCAAGTTGAGATTGTTATGACTGGCCCATCTTTATTCCGACGACGTTCTGAGAGCTGAGCGAGTGCACCCGACCGTCGGTTCAAGTCTCGCGTCACGACGGACGACTGCGCGTCTCGTTGCAGTGCTAGTGCTACGCTACTGAAAAAAAAGAATTGTTTTGGTTTAACAGAAGATGAACCAAAGTATACTTCGCCGCTGACGCCGGGTCCAACAAACGGATCTCCCATGAGTAACTCGCAATCCTCGCCGGCGACTACGGTATTCTGACGCGCTTGACACGCCTGACAAGTAAATCGTTTTTAACAAAGAGGAGGTCACCCTGGCATAGAAGGTCGGAATTAAGGACGCGAAGGATTACGTGAACAAGCATCGTCGCTCGTACCGTTGCAGCTGGAAGCGGGAACGTGCTCCCATGAACGGATTATCCGTGCCAGGGTTTGTGCGCGGGGACGTCCGGCTTTGCAAAGGCGTATGCGCTGACGACGAGGCGACCATGGGAACACGCGCCCAGCTGCGAGGTCATTCCAGTGGTATCTCTCGTGGAACCTCCAAACCGCTTGAGGCAGAACTCACTAAAGGCAGGCAACATGAAAACAACAACAACCCTCGGAGTGTCCCCGTCTTTCACGGTTGCAGCCGGAGGCGCGGCGCCTGCGTGCATTACCGGATTAGGTCAATACCCGACCAAGGCTTGTTAAGCATGTCTTCCTGCGTTCGTGCGCGCCGGTGTTATTCTTTAGCTGCTCGTCGCCACCTTGGCCCAAGGACGCCTGTGATGCAGTTTCTACGGCTGCCGAGTGTAAGTGCGTGGGAACGGAATGTGAGGGGGCCCCTTGTTCGGGAGTGCCACTTCATCTGCCGGCGTCTTATTCATTTCTGCGCTCAAACTTTCGTGATGAGCAAAATTAGCACTAGATTTCGAAAGTAGTTAGTAATTTGAGTAGAAGTTACTTGAAAAAAGTAGTTAAATTAAACTACTAATTACCCAAATCAAGTTGTAATTGAAAGTTACCAAGTTACTCGGAAAAGTAGTTAAACTACAGTAGTTTGAGTAGAGTAGTTGAACTACGTCCAAGTCTGGCAGACAAAAAACTATCCCGAGCGCCTGCGGCGCCACCGCTACGACATCGCGAAGAAGAATGTGGAGGGAAGCGCGCTGGCTGAACACGTCGAGAAGACAAAGCACTCCATCGACCTTGACAACAGCTTCATCCTCGTAATGGAGAGAAACTGGCGGAGGCGCCTTCTGTTGGAGTCGAGGCATATTCAATGCACACGTGGCAACGTAAACCGGTCAACGGGGACCCTTCCCAGCAGCTACGTTTCGGGGTTAAGAGGGATAACCTGGAGAGCACCCGGGGTGTTCGGGTTCGTGGGCAGGCCGTTCCGCGGGACAAAAAAGTCACCCGTGATTCGTGAACAAGGAACCGAGTTGGTTCCGAAACGTCGGGATTTTTGCTTTTAATAAAGCTTGGTTAGAGTTTCACGTTGAAGTTTTATAAATCATTCCTAACCAGACGGATATCCGTCGAAAATGTTTACATTGAATTCTAGTAAAAACAAATCCCTAGTTTGTGTACTTCTTCCCCTTGACTGGCTTCGAGCTGTTTTAGCGACATGTACTGCGTAACAAACTGGCCCAAACTTATACAATAAAACAATTTCTTTTTTTTTTGGTCTTGGGTTTTAAAGATGTTGTGGAACTTTCTTCATCAGTTGAAGTTTTGCTTCCAACAATCAATGGTGTGAAAAATATTAACGGGTTACACAAACCATTCTTTCTCTCTCACTTTTTTTAATATATTCTTGTTTATTGCCACTGCCTGCTGTAAATAGGTGATAGAAAAGGCACAAAGACGATTTGCGCCATGGCCATGCACTTTTGACGGTGCTTGACTGATTTCATTGGATTGTGGTGTCGACTGTGGTCGCACCTAAAGTGAAATAGAGTATAGACAGCTTTAGTATAAGGTCCTTCCATTGACGTCATTATGTCCACCATTTTATTGTTAGAAAGAGTTTGGAGAGTGCCAAAGGCGAACATTTCACATATTCATTTAGCATCATTAAATACATTGTGCACTGTGGCCTATACATGGGTTGCACGTGACGTCATTCAAAGAGCGCTCCTATGACCACCAGAGAAGAGGGGATTAGGAGCTGCCCTATTATCAGTTCCCCTCTTATACCCTCTTTGTGCCCCCTGGATTTGCAGAGACGTCGCCATTCTCCTCCCAGGAGGTTATAGAAAATTAACCCGTCATCATCACCGCTATCTTTGCTCCCTCGCGCCGCACGCGCCGAGCGAGCAAAGATAGCAGTGATGGCTTTCAGCGCACTAAGAGGCGAAATGCCGAAGCTTGGGGAACGCCGAGCCACTGTGCGCCGAGCGAAGGGCGTAAACACATCGGAGTAGGCCACGCATCCTCGCCCCTAGGCTGACTTCCAGGCGGCGCGCCTGTACAGCGAGCCACGCGCTCCTCTGTTCGCAATTCATTTTTCACTGATAGTACAACGTATAAGGAATGATAAATCTACGCTCAAGCGTTTAGAAGCACGCGAAAAAGTTGCTTTCTTGTACGTTGAATCGAACAATGTTACCTGGTTCTCATTTACACCGAGTATTAACTGGCGGCCATAACTGTGTTTGCGAATGCTGAGCGCGTGCGGACGGCGAGCTTCCACGCCTATTTCGCAACGCGCACTCCCCACCGTCAAGATTGCCGGTCGTAGCACTTCAGTTTCAGCTTGGGTCCAGACGCAGGCGATGCTACAAGCGCGAGCTCCGGGCTTTCAACGTACCTGCCAAGCACGCGCGCTCGTGCAATGCAAGCACTGTTCAGGGCCACACGCTCGCGCTCGTAGCATCGGTTGCGTCTGGACCCAAGCTGAAACGAAGTATAGCATGCTATTAATGTGAGCTCGTTCTCAGCATTCGCTCTAAACAGCATCCTCATATATGGCGTCCGCCAAATACCCCCTTTAGCTACGTGGGATGTTAGGCAGTGGGATGTTAGGTAGAACTTGTCACAAAACGGGTTTTATGAAATTGAACGTTCGGTAACACACGTGTGTGATGTAACAACAAAGACTCGATTACACAGCCCCGTTTTCTTACCTTACGTTACGTTACGAATGCTTACGTCTGTTCACTCCAGTCAACGTGGTATCTATGTGGCTTATATAAGGGACTTTTAACAAACCGTTAATGTGTTCCGCGTACAGCTCTACTAGACCCTTCGCATATATGTATGCACCCCGCGGTCACGGTAACCGCTGGTCGCGCGCTTAAAGGGTAACTGCAAAAAAAAGTGTTTTTAAACAGCCTAATTGGGACAAGCATGTCACAAAACAAATCTTCCGCGAAAAAACAAATTTTTTATAGCAATATTTACGCCACAGGACTTAATGTAGTCGGAGTCCCAACCTCTCCACATTTGAAACTCCCGCTCTTTCGACGGCCGCGGAGTAGCTGGTATGCGTCACTCCGTGACGTATAGCAACTACTCTGTGACGTATAATAGCAACTTTGTGGCGCGCGATTCAAGCAACGTTTGAAATAGCCGCAAACTAAAATCAGTTTCCTGCGCATAAATAGCTGCTGTAAAAACTTTTGTTTTTTGGCGGAAAAAGTGTTTTGTGACATGCTTGTCCTAATTAGGCTGTTTAACATATACTTTTTCGTCTTCTGCAGTTACCTTTTAAAAGCATGCTTCAAAGGCTCCACTAGTGCGGTAAGCGGAACACGGTAACGGTTTGCTAAAAGTCCCTCTTAAGCGTAACAAACAGTTCAAGAAGATAGCCTGGCACGCGACATTCGAGACACGAATCTTTCTGTGACTTATACGTAACGTAAGTAAAAAGTCAGAAAACATAAGAAAACAATGCTGTATGAACTGTCACTGTATCATGGAATAGTAGTGCCAAGCGTATGGTCTCTAGTTTGGTTCATGGAATGAGAAGTTTCTGCTTGAACTCTCCATTCTTGGCGAGCCGATCTAAATTCTCTGGTGACGGGTAGCTTTAAAGATACCTTTCTTGAATACCGATATTTTGTTATCCACACACCGGCAAAACAACCCCACAAAATTGCACCTCCAAGACGATGCTTGGCGACATTAAAAAAAAATGTTTTCTGTCTTTAAATACGCGCGGACAACAAAACCATTCTAAGATATCTGTAGAGATACGCCTGATTGATAAGTGGATTGCATGCACGGCGCCAGACACGCTTATATTGGCGAGGAGACGCCTTTAGTACGATGGTGCTCCATAGCGATATTTGTGCGACTGGTTCAGACCGACCATTTCCAAGGTTCGAAGATTTGAATTAACCAAAATGGCATTTACGTTGGCAATTGAGACCGCCAATCACCTTCCATTGTTTGGTAGTTTTATGTTAGTATCAGTTTGTGTCCGGCTAGGAGGCAGGGAAGGCAATGGCGCTACTTTCCCAGGATCCACTGACTTTACTGTAAACCAAACATACCACTGATAATTTGTTTTTTTAAATTCGTTTGAATATTTTTTTTAATTGAAGTGGGATGTAGTATATCGTATGTAATGGTGCCTGGCATAGCATTATTATGGCTCACGAATACCGGATTCAGACAGCCCCAGACTACAGAACCAATAAACTACAACACATAATGTGATTATCCCATATGCCCTATATGGAATATATATTAAAAAAAAATTCGCATGTTGATTTCGCTGAGTATTACACTTCGATGTCGTCCCATTTGGCGAACACGCATGCATCAATCTCGTTGGCGTCAAATCTGCTTTGTCGTTTCTTGTAATCGACGCACCGAAAGAGACGGCAAGAAGTCGCGACCGTCGGCACGAAACAGCTGCCACATTACTGTGCAGCCGACGGCGCCAGAGACCAAATGCAGCACCGAATCTGAGGCAAAAACAGTTTCGGCGAAGGATACATGCGTGGAATACAATTAATCATTCGCGACGGGTTTGCTCATCATCGATCAGAAAAAGAAGATTACAAATAAATGCGCGGAGCATTTTCAAGAGGAGAAATATTGAAAGACAGCGGAAGGAACATCGACAGCAACAAGAAAGGAAAAGTGTGGAAGAGAAAGAAAAAAGATTGGGCGTGGTGAGGCTGCACTGGCGTTCAACAAGAGAAGGGGTGGGGCTGAAGCGAGGGAGATATAAATGAATGCGGGAGGAGACACGCAAAATAAGGCAAATCTGACATTAGATGATTACGCTGCGTGACCTTGGTCTGCCAAAGTATGCTGACATTGTTATACTCTGGCAATGACAAATGTTGTCAATCCAGTACGGGCGCAAACCTGGATACTTTAACGTGCATAACGCAGTAGTGATACACGGCCGCACGCCGGTACGATGCTAATCCTGATCAAAATGGGCAGGGGTGAGGATTGAACCCAGGATCCCCGGGTTCTGCAGCTGAATTTCAGGAACACAGACGAACAAAGCCAAAGAAGATAACAAATAGTATAAGAAAGATAGAGAAACAGAGAGAGAGAGAGAGAGAGAGAGTAGTGAGCAAAAACATATCTGGGACCGAATGAAAAATAACTGAAATCGTATTCGACTTTTGTTGGCAACATTGACAGCAGTGAAACCACGGGAATATATTCGGCAGACAATCGACGAGGCTTTCTCCCAGCTTGAGCAGAGGGGACAGTGGATAGCACTGACAGCTGCAGTGTAGAGGAGGAGCAGAATTGTTACACAATTCTGCTCCTCCTCGGTACAGCGGGTGACGTTAATTTATTATGGAACGTTTCCAAACCCAGATTAACAACATCTTTTTGAAATTTTTGTTCCATCTAGAGTTCTTTCGTCCAAGCGACGTCGTGACAAACCATGGTTTAATTCTGAGCTGCGCAAGCTTACAAATAAAAATAAACGTGCACTGAAACAATACCGTATACGCAATGACTCCGCATCATATAATAAACTAATAGAGGTAAAATCTCTTAAACGAGCAATAACTTCGTCTCGAGCAAATTATTTCACGACACTGAATGCCAAGTTCAAACAGGACCCTAAGGAGTTCTGGAAGTTCATTAGGTCTAATCGCAAGGATACTGTAGGTGTTCCGTCTTTGCTCGTCAATGGTAACCTTGTCTCTGAGGAGAACTTAAAGGCTATCACCTTCAATCATTACTTTAGGTCCGTATTTCCGGACGTCACTACGTGTCACTACACTTACTCGGATGTTGCTGCTAATCTTATGGTACGCATGCCCGAAATTAAATTTCATGTGCAAGGTATTTTTCAATTGCTAACCAAAATAAAACACGGTTCAGAGACTGGTCCCGATGATATTCCAAACACTATTTTAAAGTCTTGCGCTGATATTATCTCTTGTTACTTGGTCATTATATTTACTGTATCCTTAAACTCTGGTTCTTTACCACTTGTCTGGAAGTCTGCAAATGTTGTCCCGATCCACAAGTCTGGTCCCAAGAATCTGGTTGAGAATTGTAGGCCTATCTCTCTCACTAGCGAATCCTGTAAAACAATGCAGCACATAATTTACAGCAATCTCATGAATCACCTAGCACTTATTAGTTTTTTTACTCCGGCTCAGCATGGTTTCCGCTACGGGTCATCTTGCACCACGCAGTTAACGGAATTCTATCATGATTTAGCACTATCATTCGATAAAAGTAAGCAGGTCGACTGCATTTTTTGGATTTAAAAAAAAAAGCTTTCGATATGGTTCCTTATGCTCTCCTCATGTTTAAACTTCAGAAGCTTAATATTGATCCTAACGTTATTTGTTGGATAGGTGATTACTTGAATTCCAGGAAACAGTCCGTGGTAATTAATGGAATCCAGTCCCCGTACGTAAATGTTACTTCTGGTGTCCCTCAGGGATCGGTGCTAGGACCGCTCTTGTTTTTAATTTTTATTAACGATATAGTTGAAAACGTTTCCTCTAACATAAGTTATACGCCGATGACTGTGTTTTATTTAGAGACGTCGCTTGCAATACTGACATGTTTGCATGTTTGCTCCCCAAAGCGACTTAGATAAGATTAAGGCTTGGTGTTTTAATATGGAGCATGTTTTTAAATCTATCGAAATGTATTCACATCAGATTTACTGGGAAAACTTTTTTTTTTGCCTCATCATACTCTATTGGGGGTCGCCGGTTAAACTTTTAACTGAGGCTAAATATCTAGGAGTTATTTTTTCATCAGCTCTAACTTGGAACAAACATGTTGACTACATCACTGCAAAGGCTAGTCGGTCACTAGGTTTCATTAAACGTAATTTTAGGGTGGCTTCATCATCCCTAAAAGAAACTTTGTATTTTTCACATGTACGATCTATTCTTGATTATACGTGTACAATCTGGGACCCCTATAGGCTAAATTTGGAAGATCAGATTGAAAACAATTCAGAATCGCGCTGCCAGGTTTGTTACGGGAAATTATGATTTCAGAGTAAGTGTTATTGAACTTAAGTCGTCTCTGGATTGGAGGCCTGCTGAGTCAGAGACGTCAATACCTCCGTTTGAAACTTTTATTTAACATTTTTCACGAAAATACTTGTATCTCTATATCAACATATCTCCTACAGCCTGCTTACATGTCTCTCAGAAAGATAATTCAAAGGAAATTTGTCTATATAAATGTAGAACTGATGTTTTTAAATGTTATTTTTTTCCACGGTCATTTGATGTCGGGAATAAATTACCTAATGAGGTTGTAGAAATTTCAATGCCAGAGCTGTTTTTTTTTGACGAAGTTAAGTTGTATGTTTAAATCTCATATCCATGTGTCTCTAAAATTTGAATCTGTTGTGTTTATTTTCTTTTTGTATACGACGTTTCATATTTCTTATAGTTATTTGATCATGTATACTGTTTTTTGTGTGCCCCCCTCCTTTACTGTAATGCATTTTTAGGCGTCGTAGATATTCAAATGAATAAATAAATAAATAAATGCAGACGATCACAAGATAATGGGGTAAGGCAAAAAGTAAGGTTCCTGCAGGTACAACGAAAGGTCCAGACGACATACCTATGGCACTCTTCAAGACACTGGGAAAACAAGCAAATTGAAATTACGGCCTGTGATTAATCGAATATTTATTGGAGGAGAGGTACCCAATGATTGCAAACTAAGTAAATGAGACTAATATATGAATACAAATGTAACAAAGAAAAATTAAAGCATATCGCCCAATAACGGTAACTTCAGTTATACACAGATCAGCTATGTAGATAGTAAAGCAGAGAATGGAGGAATGGGCCGGAGATATGCAAATACTGGGTGAGCTTCGAAACGGATTCCGAAGGGATATAAGACTAAAAGATAACTCATTCGTCGCCACACAATGTATTAAAATAGCCATGAAGAACCAAACTCTTTTATGGTTACTTTTTTTTTTGATATCAAGGGAGCGTACGATAATGTGAGCCAGGAAAAACTCTGGGGTCAGCGGAAGGAGTATAACACAGATGCAAATTTGGTTAGGTTTCTTCAGCAGGTGTACACATACAATAATGTAATTATAACATGCGAAGCATAAAGTACACAATTCGCAGCAATAAAAGAGGGCTCAGGCAGGGCTTTCCACTGTCAACTCTGCTCTTCATGATATGCCCCCAGTGAAATGTAAAAGAAATTACAGCAGAGCAACTTAGGTTTTGATGTGAGTTATATGGAAGGAGGGTGAAATGGTAATGCAGGTAATACCAGGACTGATGTATGCGGACGACGTAGTATTGATGGCAGATAACCAGGATACGTTACAGGAACTGTCTGAAATATGTGGAGAGGAAGGGGACACCTTGGGAATGAGTTTTAGTAGTGACAAATCTGGAGTAATTGTATTTAATGACGAAAAGAGAGAACCCCTCAGGATACAAGACATTGTAATAGACCATGTAGGAAAATACAAATATCTGGGAGTATGGCTCAATGAGGGAAGGAAGTATCTAGAGGAACATGAGAAGAATATAATTAGAAAGGGGAAGAGCAATTCATCTATTATGAAGCTCAAGGCACTATGGAACTATAAGAGATATGAAGTGGTCAGAGGTATATGGAAAGGAGTGATGTTACCAGGACTGTCTTTTGGCAATGGGGTACTCTGCATAAAATCAGAGGTTCAATCAGGATTAGAAATTCGACAAAGAAGCGTAGGCAGATTGGAACTGGGAGCACATGGAAAGACACCAAATGAGAGAGTACAAGGGGGACATGGGCTGGTCGTCTTTTGAGAGCGGAGAGGAAATTAGTAAGTTGAAATTTGAACAAAGGTTGACCGAAATGGATGATGCGCGGTGGGCACGGAATGTATTCAAGTATTTATTCATAAAACATTTAAACACAAAATGGCCAAACCGAACTCGACTGCTTACATTTAAATACCTACACACTAGTGATGGGGATGAGCAGACTAGTTCAGTGGAAAAGGGAGTGAAAGAGGCAGAAAGAAAAATGTGGGAGGTAAGAATGCAGGAAAAATCAGCTCTAACATTGTACAGAATTCAAACGCACGACATAAAAAAATGTGTATGACAACTCACTGGGAAGTTATCTTTGAGGACGAGGGCGTAAAGGGCTAAATGTCAGGAGACAGGCACATTATGTGCTGCCTGCTATAATGAGAGCGATACGCTACAGCACTTGGTTTTGAAGTGCACAGGGCTTCGTCCTGCCCTTCCTGAGAGGGTAACAGATTCGGCCGGGGCCCTGGATTTCGCTGCCGACGATGGAAGGGCGGAAGAGAAAAGGATTTCAGTCACAAAGAGGCGACTAAAAGATTGGTGAAATTATCTAGGGTAATTTGAATGGTGCACAACTAACTAGCAGAGCTGTCGATATGCGGGGCGGAGGGAAATCGGTACTTCCTTCCACGTGGCTCCGGCCCAAAGTCCCCAAGTCCCCCAGTGGTTCCGATGCTGGGGTAACGCCAATAAGGTTTGACCAGAAGAAATTTCGCGACTCCCTCGCCGGGGGGAAAAAGGGGGGGGGGGATGTTTTCTAGGTTTTTTTTTTTCCCGATTCCCCAAAGGTTATTCTGGTGATATCCCACACTGCCTGGTGATAGTTAGGAGGAGATAATTGGCTTAGACAGGCAGAGGAATCATATGTTTGTCTTTTTAGACTTAGGCTAGATGGCGCAAGTTACCGCCCGTTATAATGGGTATAGCCATTAACATCCATCCATCTATCCACCAGTCTACGCCGAACTCATAAAAGGCTTCCGTCTGACCTAGCTCCTTCCGAATCTTTTTGCTTTCCTCATTGCTACAAAAGTTTCTGAGCACAGCCGCGCCGACCTTCCCTCCAACCCCTGCACACACAGACACATCCGGACGCTCGAACGAGCCAGCCGACAAGAACGCTCGCTTTGGCGGCGGCGCTACGCAGTTTCTCGTTAGTGGCACTGATTAATTAAGCGCTTCTATTCGTTATGTTCGTTCGTTCCCGCACTGGCGTGTTTTCCTTCCACCGTCTTCTTCCCCTCTCTCGCCTTCGAAATCCCTGCCTCTCCTCTTTCCCTCTCCTTGCCCCCTCCATTTCTCCCCTCTGTTTCTGTTATCCCGTCTCCCGCTCCTTCCGATTCCCTTTGTTTGCCGTCCGTACGCAATTATTCCCCGAGAAAACGCCGAGTGCGCGCACAATGTGGGACTTTTCCTCGAGCCGACGGCGAACCGACCCGTCGACATGAGCGTCGTGCAAACGGGCTCGCTATAGCAAGAACCGCCGCCTTTGGGGAGACCACAGCAACGCGGGGAAAAATTAGTCCCTTCTTTTACTTATTTGTTCAAATACTTTCAGGGCCATTGGTATTATAAAGTGCAGTAAGGGCAACAAAAGTTAACGATAAAAAAAATGGCTCGCAACTTTCCGTTACAGTGTTCAAGTGACAGCGATAGCTCTTATTCCTTGTATACGACGACCATCTGTTCCCAAAGGCGTCTTTCGCGCATCGTGACGCAAGGAGGAGCATGCCAATCAAAATGCAACGCAGAGGACGCGTAGGGATCGCGCGATGATGAGGCGTCCAAGCTCGCGCCGTTATTGGTTGAGGTCAGGTGGAAACAAACGCACGAGGTGCGCAAAGAGCAGACAAACTTGCAGGCCGTATAGTCACTGTCCACTGCAGGAATGCAGGGTGTAACCTATGCGGAGCGCTAGTTCGTCCACTTATTTTGTTGTGGTGACGTCAGAAAGGCGCGGAGCACCGATTGGCTCTGACCGAAGGATAGTGGGTAGACCTCAAAGCAAGCTGCCTCGATGGGGTCTACCCACTATCCGTCCAATCAGAGCCAATCAGAGCTCGGCGTCTTTTTGACGTTACCACAACCCCCTGCAAAAGAAGCAGACGAATTTGCGCTCCGCATTACGATCGCGCTTCTTGCTTTGTGACTAGTTCTTTGGTGTCAACATCTGCTGATCCCGCAATCCGAATGGCTGAGGAGGGCTGGTTAGAAGGTCGGCGACTCGCCACGCCTTATGTTTCTAAAGCTGAGTAGCACGCAAAGTTAGGTGTATCCCCTATTTATTTACTCGATCACACACAGCGCAGCCTTGTGGTCACTGAAGTATGCAGGAAAGAGAACGCACTGCACATATAAGATAAGGTCCTTGCCTGAGACTAAACCGAGACAAATAGCGTTCAGCTATATCCCTCTATCTAACGCTTTAATAGCGGGGTATTTTTCCTCCAACCCTATAGGCAGGCGTCGGCCCAGCGGTGCTAGGGTGTACTAGAACTGGGAGGTGTGCCTACCGCATCGGTCTCTCCATAGGAGCTGGGTGCCGGCCGTGTGGCCCAATTCTGCCGCAGGGGCATGAAGTGGCGCTACCAGCCACAGCGGGGCCAGGAGGCCAGTCAGGCGGCGGTTAGCGAGACTGGCTTGTGGCGTCTTAGTGTGACTATTTCTTCATATTTTCCGTTGTGTGTGAAGCGATACTATGTTGTGTGGCTGATCGCTATGCCGAAGAAACAGGAGACGCCCAAAAATGTCATATACGGCGATGAATCCGACACAAACACAAGAGTCAAAGGAATAATAATTTTGTATTTATTGCATTTATTTATTGTTTGTATTTTTAAACAGAGAAACCGGTTTTTATTTTTTTTCCCGTGTTCAACGTGGGTTACAACTAGTGTTACATGTTTTTGGAGTTTATTTTTCTTCGAATTCGAGGGTGTATTGAGAAGTTTATCTTTTGCGAATATTGGGAGTTCATATCTGTATGATTCCTAATCCTCCGAAATTCGAAGTTTAATTCTCACAGTGTTCCTATTAAGAATAAATAAATAAATAACACTCCGGGTGTAAATGTGGGCGAAATAAAAAAAATAAAACGCGCTTGTATTAATTATATGTCTCCAGCTGGATTTGGTGTTGGTGCCATTGCCATTGACCATACTAATATCCCACGAAAAAAAGTTGTGCATAAGTGTTGCTCGATAAACCTGGATACCTCGAGTGAGTGCGCAGGCGAGCTGGTGAAAGTTGATCATGATGTAGAATACCCGAGACTGGTAAAAGCTGGGAAACTTGGTAGAAGAAAAAGACAGGGGAAAAAACGGTGGAGTGCTCTTTTTTCCGGTGTGCAAAGTGGGTTACTAGTATTACGTGTTTTGGAGTTTATTTTTCTTCAAATTCGGAGGGTGTATTTTAGAGTTTATCTTTTGCGAATATTGGAAGTTCATATTTGTATGATTCCTAAGCCTCCGAAATTCGAAGTTTAATTTCACAGTGTTCCTATTAAGAATATAAATAAATAACACCCGGCTGTAAATGTGTGCTAGATATAAAAAAATAAAACGCACTTCTATCAATTAATATATCTTCAGCTGGATTTGGCGTTGGTGCCATTGCCATTGACAATACTAATTTCCCACGACAAAAGTTGCACATAAGTGTTGCTTCGATAAACCTGGATACAGTTTCAAATTAATGAACACCTGAATGTATAGCGTAGATGGTTGAGCGTGTTGGCTTCTAATTTACGATAACGAAAGAGGGACCTGGTGAGACAAACAGACAACAAGCCTGTCTGTCTGTTTGTCTGCCATAGCCCTCTTTCGTTCTCGTAAATCCTGGAGGTAGTCGCTAGGAGGCTCGTATTCATCACATCCCATTCCATCAACCTACCCCGCGGCCGCGCGAGGTGGAGTGGTAAAGGATATAATAGAGAAATTTCAACTGCCCCTCTTCCCTATTTTATGCAATTTCTATGGTCCATAGCTATCACTGTTACAAAACACATCTTCTTGTTCTAAGGCCTAAATAGTATGGCCCAAGGTGGAAATCAAAACTGTGGCTTTTGTCGTGACCCGAAAGTACAATGACCTGTTGTCCTGAATGAACATTGACGAGATAAGCAGAGAGACCTCTTTTGACAATGGTCCGAGATTTGAAAGATAACTTTGGGGTCATTTTCCCAGGACCATTGACCATGAGCGCTTATCAAGCTCAATTGCAAAATACCCTTTTTTCTATTTCTTTCCTTTGGGGGGGGTGTCTTTGGCACATCAGCATTCGGAGTTTATTGAATAAATCCGAATTGACCAAAACTTTACTGGCGAGTGTTTTTCGGAGTTTTTCAGATTTATTTGAAAACACGGAACCCTATAGTTAAAACATATGCAAAGAAACGCTCGGTGTTTCGGATGCCGAGAGACGCCTCCCGTTTGCGGAACGGTATCGTCTGATTCCAATAAAATTTATTCTGCGTCACGCAATTGAATTTTTTTCTGAAGGAAAACAAAACAAAACTGGCGCAGAGGAAAAAAAAGAAGTCTAAGAAAGATGTGTAAGAAAAAGAAAGATATCTAAAAAGAAAGTGTGACTTTTGTCACATATCAGAGAAGACAAATGTCTCCAAGTTGGATTGCTCTTCAATAAAGACAGCCGTTGAAGTTGCTCCGTTTACCTTGCCAGTCCTGGTGTTTATTTTCATATGAAGCATGCTCACTAGATAAAATCAATTCAGACATTTCCTGGTCAATAAGCTTTGGCTGAGAATACAGAAGTGAAGAAAAGCTCGGTTTCCTTATTCCATGCCACACACAAAATATGTATTTACACGAGAACAAAATGCACAGCTTCCGAAGAAATATTTAAAAGAACCTTGACACTAAATTGGAGTGGAAACCATGGCATACCATATCATATTCAAATTTTCCTTTCTTAAAAGTGGACAAGGTTCTCTGAATAAAATAAAAAGTAAAAATTATTGATTTTTTTTTAAATTACAATTTTCAAATATTTACTACCCAGAGTATCTTTCTAGAATCTGATTGCTCAATTCAATCTCTAGCTATTCTAAATAGAGCAAGTTTCAACTCTCAATCAGCTGGACTTAAAGTATAAAATAAACTTCAAAAATTATTTCCTCAGCTTTGAATTTTTTTTTTCAGGTGCCCTTGTATTACGGATATTTTGACAATGTTTTATGAATGAATTTTGGAAACATTGGTATTATTGCTTTTTGCAGTAACTGAACTGCATCCTAAAGCTTTACTTTTTAGCCGGCTCAATAGATAAAAAGTAATTTGTTACAACTTAAGGTAACCATAGTGCCATTTGTTTTCTTTTCAACATTTTGATTTATTTATTATAAAGAGCACCTTTGTAAATATTCTCTTAGCTTTAGGCAGAATGGTCGGCTCTTGTAAAAATAGCATATGTAGTTAGAAGGAAAGCTTTTTAGTCAGAAATCACCCTAACGACACGTAAGAAATGACCTAATGAGGATCATATATATTGTGATATATTTTGTTTGAGGAAAGATCCTTAAAACTTAACGCAGATTCAAAACCAGCTTGAAGAGATACATCTATGCACAGTATTTGAGTGAGACATATCAAATGAGGAAAAAATGTTAAAGACCATCGTTCCCCTTTAATACTGGTATGTAATGTGAGCTAGACAATTATTCATCTGTAACAACAAAATGAAAAATAAAAATAAAGCGAGACTGACTGCTCCCACGTGGCATTTGAGCTTTGAATATAAACCTATGCCGCTCGCACAAATCACTATTTTCTACAGGTGTGCGAGATAGGATGGAACTTATTCTTCCTCACAACCGAGCATGCAAAAACAAACAGAGAATTCGGCCATTTTCACGCCGAATAAAGCATATCTGCTATGACCGCCAGACCTCTGCCAGCCGTCGGATGACCGCGCTATGCCTCACAGCGCCCTCTCCGGCGTGCTTGCACATCGCGACACAGTCACGGCCGTCGGCGGCACACTTCACCATTCTAGTACACCCTAGCGGTGCTGCCGGCGCGCGCGGTTGCACCTGCCATCTCTCGGTCCAGGATTGAACTTCTCTGGTTGGATGTGGTCACGTGTTCTGGTGACGTCGTCTTGAGTCGGAGACAGGCGCCGGCCCGGCGACACCACCGGGCGCGTGCGGGCGCGCGGGCGCGCCTGCCATCTGTCGGCGCAGGTGTGAACTACTCTGGTTGCATGTGATCACCTGATTTGATGACGTTGCGTGGAATAACAGAGTCCAGCCCAAATAAATTGGTTAAACAAAAACAAGATCGAACGTATGGTTGCTGTCGTGGCTATGGTAGCTTTTTTCTGCGTGTTCCCATTCGCTACCCGAGACTCGTGCCTCGTGTCTAATCCATTTTTTTTGTATGCTCAACAAAATTGAGGGTGCGTAGGTCACTAAAAGGTCAGGATGTTTTCCGACTAGCACAAAGCCGTCGCTAATGCAGCTGCGATGTCTCTATACCAGCTATCTCATTAAACAAAAACTAAAAAGGCAGTTATACACTTTGAGTATGACCGCTCAATAATCCCATTTTTAAACAAATTATCATTACCAATAGACACGATAGAAGCCGGAAGGAAGGTGTTTCTATTTTACATGTTTTAGGGACGGCTGACTGGAATTAGTGTTGCATTTCGGAATACCCACTTTGTGCTTCTGATGAATGCGTGGCTGAATATAGAACGGTTGCTGAAAATAAGCTTTCATTCAAGTATGGCAGATCTGCCAAGTTTGTCAGATCTTGAGAAAAGGCCACGAGCAGCTTTCCGGCGGAAGGGCAGGTTAGCCAGGGATAAGTTGACTGTCATGAGGTTACGCTTGCGGTTTAGGATCGCATCTTTTTGGCATATTGGATTTTGACATTGAAGAACATTGGAGAAAAACAGGGGCTAAATAGGTTGAACGATACAATGTACTTGACCTCGCTTAAGCGCCTTGTATTTGAGATCAGGAACAAAAGCAAAAATTGTGTAAGCAAAGCGTTCGTGGTCCCATCAGAAACATAGCAAGAATATGTCAGTGTTTACTCAAAAATGATTAGGCACATCTAGATGGGTTCCACTACGTGTTTCTATTTTTTCAATAAACTTCAGTTGTGAGCGCTTTATAGACCCTTCCATTTAGCGCTCTCAGAGCGGCGCCATATTGTTCGACCGCAGCGCCCTCTCCGCACATCCGGGAAGTTCAGCAGGTTCGGCGGGGTGAAAACGAGAGAGAGGGCACGCGCCCGACTCCGCTAGCAGACGACAGACCGGGAAGTTGCCGTTCTCCATCTTTGGGCTGTACCGGCGGGCTAAACCGAGCATCGAACTCTCGCTCGTGGCTGCCGTTGTCAAGTGTTCCGCGTTCTTAGAATATTCATGGCTACTCCAAAATCAGCCTATAGCGCTCTGTTGTTTTATTTCAGTCAACTTCAATAGCAGTGGAGTCAGACGGTAGTACTACCCTCAACCGCTGCGTCTATTGCGTCAGAAGAGCACGTTTTTATTTATAATTTCAGACTTCTACTCATTGTCGCTAAAGGCCTACACCAGTACGAACTTTTTATAGTAAAAAAGCTACAGGGCAACCGGATTTACTTTTCACCGGAGAGACCGGCCACTCTGACACACCTTTCCCATTTTTTTTTTTGCACGCAGGCAACAGCGCAATTGGACCCGGTTAGTCTTTTTATCGAGCACAGCATTACACGATAACTTGCATATGAAAATCTGCGATTTTAAACCGAGTTTGAACGTCAGCCGGATGTTAGGTACAGCCCACTCGGCGGAGCAGACGACGCGCTGGGTGAGAGGGGAGGGCATTTTTTCGCTCTCCGCTGTTCCTAGTGGAACGGTCTATACGCGCATCGTTGATGAACCAAATGGCCCAAGGAACCACTTTGACGTTGGAATTGTTATTTTGATAACGATTCTGTTTTTAATGCGTGTTCTTCATTCGGTACCCTCTCGCTTTAGGAGCATCGAAGAGGAATAAGCAGACTGGAGGAGATATGTGAAAAATTAACTACGTTTGGCCACAACGATACTCGGTGACAAGTTAAGAACCCAGTAAATGCTCTTCCCACAGTACGCGCTCGTTGTCTTTCGGTGGAGTTTGGCTGCGCATGCATTAAAGTGCCCATGAAAGACGGAAAGCTTGCGCTCGAGGCTGATCATCTACGCTTTCAAATTATCATCAACTATAGACGCTTCCACTGTTTACAAAAATCATAGTCCAGCCAGCCATAGCCTCCTTTATACTCACAAAGCCTGGCAGTTCGACGGCGGAGCCATAGAGTGCCCGGTCGCAGATTTGGAGCGCGAGGATCTGGTAGCACAGGACATCAAAGATCCATTTCTAGGGGAACTTGGACGTCAGCGCACAGCTTTTGCAGTGGCGAAGACCCGAAACACACTTGTTCGCTCGGGAGAAGTGTGTTTCGGCGTCTCGCCGCAGCGTGTTTCGGCGTCTCGCCGCAGCGGGGCGCCAGTCACGTGGCTCTCCTCTCATCCGTTGTCTGCCGCTCCACCTTTTCCATTTCGGCGGCCGCTCCTCGTGGCGATCTGCCAGGCTTTGTCAGTATATAGGAGGCTATGAGCCAGCGCTCGCTCGCGATTGCGGCAAATTACAACTCCCACGATGCATGGCGGCAGCAATGGCGTAATGAAATTGGCGGTGAGATCGGTATTTAGAGGGCGCGACAATGATTGGGTATCACAGAAAGAAGGAGGAGGACTAGGCGCGTGTGATTGGTCTGATCTTATTTTGATGCATAACGGGCGCACCTCATGTAGACGCAGCAGAAACAACACGCACAGTTTCTGTCCCTTTCGCGCGTAGTGTCTTGCACATTATCGCACGAATGAGGCTCCAGCCAGGACGCGCGAATCAGTTGGGGCTACCCTGTGCGTTGCGTTGACTCGTGAACGAAGGAGAGGATTTTCGACTAAGTCTAATGACTGATATTGCTTCAGTAAAACGTAATATGTTTATAACTCAACTAGTATGTGAAAATTGCTGAAGAATCGCTTCTGCAGTAGGTATAAAAATGTTTATCCCCTCCTCCTTAGGAATCCGGCGGCGTGTCAGCTGGTGCTGAAGCCACTTGGCTATCGACACTGCCAGCTGTCGGAACGCACGGCGAGGCCTATTGTTTTCACGCGTCCTGCTTCGCGACTCGTTCCTCGGCGTTGTTATTGGATACTACCGCAATCTCTATGGGTATATACCGACAGTAGGGTCATTTCAACTCACCACGCCATGCGTTTACCAGTCGGCGTCAGTGACTATCAAATGTTACCAAGTTTCGTGAATGACTCCGCTTTTAGGCTATAGTTTCCAAGTAGTCAGGCATCGAAAGCTATAGATTGCCCACCGTGGATAGAAAATGCTTTGTTTTGACGCCGGTCTGGCAACAGTGAGCACGTCTTAGCAAGGCTTGACTGTCAGACGTCGCACGCACGGCAGCAACACGATAGCGGCTCCGATAGGCCATACTTGGAAACGTCTATAGTATGCGCTGAAAATCCACAGAAGCTTCTCAGCCGGGCTCAAGCACGGACGCTCATGTTATATATTGCCTCTCGCCTGGTTGCTAAGTTGCCCCACGCGATGCAACCCGAATCTTGAAACTTTACGGGTGCTGCCTTCCCAGACAACCTTGTGAGTCGATAGCCCCCTTTACCATATAGCCTCCAGAAAACCGTGCCCGGCTGGACCCGGAGTTTTGTTATCGCTTCTGTTTGGGTTCGTCCTGTTCAGTTGCCACGGGGAAATTTTGCCGTCTTCGGCGTCTTCTGCTGACACCCGCAACAACCCCACAAAGCGAGCCAAGGAGTAACTTCACGACGACGCAAAAAGACGCGGGGGAGAGGCACTTAGGTCCGCTTCCGACGTGTACAGAGACAGACCGACAAAACCACCGAAAGAGGCGCGTCATAAATGCGGTCGACAACGACGAAAGGCGCGCGCGCCGCCGTCCGAGAGAACAAAAAAGAAAGCGATGACCAAGCAAAACGAACGGTACAAAGCCCGCCTTCCCCCATCTCTGAGTGCTCGTTCGCAGGCAGCTCAGTCATCTTGAAAAGAGTCGTCGGACATATACGAAAGGCGGCGAAGGGGCCAAGAAGACGCGCCTATTTATCCCATCCCCTATCCATCGTGTTTGCAACGCGTCCGCATCACGCCGATGAAGCCGTTTGATGGCTGTATGCCCCTGCTGTCTCTCTTTTTTTATCTTTTGGTTTTCCCCGTATTTTTCTACCCTCCTTCTCTGTCCGACCGGTCCGTTGCGAGCCGTGCAACGCTGGCGCGCGCCTATACATTCGTTGGGAGAAGGTGGACGCTCCTGTTTGCTTTGCTCCCACGCACTTTCTATATATTCTCTGCATCTATATATATATATATATATATATATACTATATATATATATATATATATATAGTACAGGCCAAAATATTATACTTTTGAGAGGCTTTTTTATTTTTCTCGCTCTCTCTCCTCTTTGCTGCAGACATCCGCGATATCTGGGTCTGTGTAGTTGCTGCTGTCCCGCGGCGAATGGGTTTCCATTGCTGGCTGCGTCCCGGTTTTATTGCCTTCCGAGATGGAAAGGCGTTGCGGCTGCTGTCTCGAAGGAAGGAGGAACTTTGTTCGTAGCATTTTTTTATTATTATTTTTATAGATCCAACGTCCGGTGCGGGCGGCCGATCCTTCGCTCCTGAACCGTAGGCCTAGTTTTTTATACATAAATTTTTTCAGAAGCCTGGATGTTTGAGAAGGGTAAACGCTGGACGATTGGTAAAGCTTCGCTGGCTACGTGCGCATCCAAACTCGTTCCTTTTTTTTTTTTTTTTTTACAACGATCTATCGGCTGGCTGAAAGGCTCGTGTGAAGAAACGTAGACCGATAAAGAAAAGAGGTAGCCTGCATCTGCCCGAAGATAACGGCCGCTCATCTGGGTATATACGGGCGATACTTCACAGAGAAAAAATGAGTCGAATCTGCCTGATCATTTTTCAGGGTTTATTAACGTGCGCGGTTACGGGGCTGCCTGAAACAATTGCCAGAAATATTCTTTCATGAGACTGTGTGAGTAGAAGAGTGCCAAGGCTGCTATTGCATGCATAAACTCATAAAAACTTTTCGCACAAAAAAGCATAAAAACAACAACATGGTGTTTACTTCAAATATAATGACGAAATTGTCTGCGGGCACGTCTCAGGTCTGTACTAAGAGTGTTTGGCTTTATACATACGAAGGCTTCGAACATGACTGCGGTCAGTTTTTGTATATGACGAATGTGACAGGACCGCCATACGAGGAAGAAGCACGACTCAGACAGTCTCTGAGGACTGTCTTTTGTAACGTGTATTAGTGGTGTGACTGCGCCTTAAAAGGGTGCCCTTTCAGCCTCCTATTATTCTGCGCGTGGTTTCCCCCTGACGATGCCTTCCTTCGTGCTGTCCCGGGTAACGTTTTCTTTTTGCAAACGTTTTGTCGAGCGAGCTTGCTTAGAAAAAAAAACAAAAAACACGAAACGCTTTTTTTGAGGTGGTCTTACCGGAGCCACTAAATGAAGTTCGCTTGGAGCGTCGGCACTCCAGTCCTAGATATTCTTGTGGGCGCCGCCAGTTTGGTGCTCAGTGGAGAGCGGTCGCAATGGACACTAAGCAAAACTTCATCGAGCAACATTGGCGGCCGTCATTGCTTGGACAAGAAGCGTGTGATTGGATACGTGTGCTCTACAAATGCTGACGCGGCGCTCGTTTTGAACACACGCTGAGAGTTCGTTGACAAGCAATGGCTGACAGGCGTTGGCACAGACTTTTGAAAA
>JAZHYW010042314.1:0-30432 GCA_037355805.1 Ixodes ricinus | reverse complement strand
ATGTATTCACTAAAACGGTTTAGTCAAGTTATAAGAGCCACCTCGTCTTTGCGGACATCTTTTCTCAGGATGTCCTCAGAGACGGACATCCTGAAAGAAAAAAAAAGCATTTCTACACGGCACTTTTACACCGTCTTTATTTCAGCCCAAATCTCCGACGCATTCATTGAATATTTACCAGTAAACACTATGGTACCACGACTCCTTCACGAAACTATCTTTGCAGTCGGCCGCCCTGAATACGGTACTGCACTTCGAGACCGATCTCTTCTTACAAAGCCTCTCATCTCGCTATCGTACACACATGGCTCTTTTCACTCTTCCTCTACAGCTCTTCCTTCTATATCTCTGCAAATACCCTCTGTTGTTTAGACGCACCTGAACGAGAGATACTATCCAGCTTAAATATCAATATCAGACCTCTAGAGACGAAAGCGGTCCTTTTGAGTCTCCACACCATACCTCCTCTCTGGGGTCCTTCTTATTCCTTCTCTCTCTCTCTCTCTTTCTCTCTCTCTACTTTCTACTTTCTCTCAGTCTCTTGAGTTTCGCAGCCTGAGCCCAGGCTTCATAGAAAAGGGTCGCCGCGCGTCCCCGCCAAGCGTAATAATATTCAACATAAAATCTTTGCCGCCGCCGGTTTGCGCTATTGCAATACGGCGACTCCATACAAGCCAGAACATTTTCGTTTTTTTATTTCATAGAGTGTACAGAGACGGTTGCGCCACCAGCGAGATGATAGTGCAAACACTCCCCAAACTACGCTCCAATGCAAACTGACAAAAAAAAAGCGAACGTGAAAGCGTCGTGTTTGCATACATCTCTCTGGGAGTTGGTTTCGGCTTTCAGAAACCTTAACATTCCGAAAGATTAAATACTAAAAAAAAAAGGAATGAATCTATGCATGGGTAAAGGGATGAGTATAAAGATGCATCAGGATTCTAAGGCGCTTTTCACGAATGCAATTCTAACCTCTCCTTCTCGACCTCCTCTGCGTGTGTACATTCTGTACAAGGAATATCTCGGACCGCAATAGAGATCCTTCTACGAAACACTCAATGCACGAAATCGTTTTTTTTTCTCTTTTGTCAGCGATACGAATGAAATCTCGTCGTCGTCGTGATATCTGGCACCGCAAAGCGAAGAGTAATGGCACGAGAAGCATGTCAAAAATATCAAGTATATTAAAAAGACGGACGAGCATGAGTTTTCTTAAAGGGTATCCTATTTCCCTGGGCTCCATTCGAAATGATGTCCGGTATTGAAAGGAAAAATAAAACGCAATATGTATTGAAAAATGGAAAACATTACCGTCCGCCATGAAACTTCTTTACTGGCGTAAAAGTGCCTAAAATATATTGCTTGTTTTCTTACGATAATATAGATACAGTCATGCATTTGATAAAGTGCATATTGAAAAGTACGGCTCTCTTCAATGAAAAGACATATGAAACGTCCAAAAAAATCATTCCGAAAAACTAAATAAATAACTAAATTGATGTGTTTTTTTAATTTACAAGGTCGGAAATGGATGTACCGTAAACTCTTATGATTTATTTATGTATCAAACTAAACTGAAAACTGCGAATTAAGAAATATGTGCACGTGCCTTCGAATGAAAGGCAGCTGATCTGCGCCAACCATATCCTACATTTATCGTTCTCCATATATCTCCAGATATCTCCATATATCAATTTCTAGCTTACCTACCTTCGCGTTGCAGATACAAGGCATATTCGCATATCTCATGTTTACATGTTCGCATCAAGTCAACACGTCAACATGTTGACATCTCACCAGTATGTAACAACTCATGATTAAATGATGCCACATGTCATCATATCATGACGGACATGTTGACATTCACGGGATAGGGCTTTGTAACATACATTCACTTTTTTTTTCTTGAAAAAAGGGAAGGAAGGCACCGTTTTTTTTTCTTCAAAATTTATTTCAGCGCACATTGAGGAGGTAACATACAATTTGTCCATGCAGGATGCGATTTCTGACTGTGGAAACAAACAAATAGTTTAAAAGGGTGGATTGTCGGGCTAGTTGGTTCTTGAGTGTATTGTTAATAAAAGCAGCGCAAGAAGACGGGACATAAGTAGAAGGATCACACAGGACGGATGCTGACCGTGGTGCTGACTGACTATTGAATGTCTACTAGAAATTCCACACGCGCACAGGGTCTCGCACATGCACGTGCTCATCTCATCACGTATCTTGTGGGGTCATACGCGGTGTACAATCGGCTCTAGATAAATCCGAACGTTGGTTGTTGTCAACCAGCCGCGTCACACGGAAGGACGTGATCAGGCGAATGACGAAACGCGTATGTAAATATGATTGATCGGTGTTCATGAATTGCAGTTTCCTGCTCGTCAAAGGTATAGACGCGACACAGATACAGCGATCTTGTTCGCAGGCAAGTATAAGGACCGCTCCCAAGATTTCCCTATCATACTTTACTCTGCTCGCGTCATGCCACCTGGGTGTCATCCAATTAAGGAGAACAACCGCATTCCTGAGCAATGTAATGGCAAGCGAGACTCATAGCCGTTGTTGAGCGAAAGTGTGTGCTCTCGCAGCCTGTCATTTCAACAACGACCGGGCTGGCCAATACGCTCGACCGCAGCTCAGAGGAATCCTGTACAAAACTTCAGTGGCGCAGGGCACGAACTGTTTGGCGTGCTTCTTGTCTCATTTGTGTATGTGTGTGTGTGTGTGGGGGGGGGGGGGGGGTAGTCTTGCTCCCGCTCAACATCGCGCACATTTTTGATAGTTTGCAGGGGGATGTGAAAACGACATTAACATTGAACTTCGCTCCTACACGTTTCAAGTTTGTGTGAGACCTTGGGCACGTAGGCCAGCACTTCGAAGATATTTAGACTTTTCCTAGGTGCCTTGTTGGAGTTTTTCAGCCTCTTTAGCAGAGATTATTGCCACTCCGCTGAAAAGAAAAGGGGAAAACTTGATTGCTATCACGCGAAAGTACCTGACGGTCAAAGCTCTCGCGAACGACGTGACGATCTTCTGGTGACCATTAGAGAACTAATTGAGCGCCGAGAACTATCGCCTTTCAGAACACGTGTGGCATAAATACTGACTTTTTCTAGAAGTTTGAAATTGCTACCTAACTTCTACCCTTGTTTGTTACAAAGATGCGATATTTTTTCCAGAGGCGCGGTATCTGTATCGGGTCCAGTGATGCACCGGTTCTGTGTGAAATCTTCCTCCGAAGTTTGACTGAACCGTTTCGCAGGCCTTGACTGACTGACGACTGCCCCGGCTGTTAAGATTTGAAGATATGTGGATGATTTCATCGTTTTTGTTTTCATACTGCCAGAGACACGCCTGGACTCTGTTTCTCAGTCTGTCTTCAGTGGTTTTTCGATCGTTGTTCGAACCATTTAGGTTTCACGCTTGAGTTGCCGGCGGAAGGATTTTTTAAATTTGTTTTACAGATTTTAGATAAACGTTTGTCTTTCAACTGCACCAAACATACATGCTGGATGTACTTGCCAAGAACAAAAAGGCCCTTTTGCCTTTTCACTCGGCCCACACCAAATTGGTTAAAAGGAGTATCGACTCACTGTGCCTGAGTTCGTCTTTACTAAAATCCTGTGCACAAGCAGTTCGCGAGAGCCTTGACCGTCAGGTACTTCGCCTAAAACAATCAGGTTTCCCGCTTTCTTTTCGGCGGAGTGGCAAAGTAACTGCTAAAGAAGCTAAAAACGAAAACCGAGACTGCACTCAGGTAACGGTTAAATAACTTCGAAGTGATGCCCTACGTGCACAAGGTCTCTGCACAATTTGAAACGAATAGGAGCGAAGTTTAACGTATGATGTCGTTTTCACAGTCCCCTGCAAACTATCAAAATGTGCGCAATGTTGAGCGGGAACAAGACTAAAACCAAAAAATAACGAGCCATTCCACTCTGTGAAGTTGGATGACCAGAGAGGCTGTTTAGCACACGACACAAACCCGCCCGGAGAACCGGAGGAAACTGGACACGCGCGACGGGACCGCCACCCCGGGAGAGCGGGAGGAAAGGAAACTAGGCACGCAAGCGCTTGGAACGACAGCAACGAGAGGGCGGTGCGAGCGTAGACATGGCCGACGCGGGTCGCACAGTGGCAAATCTTTGAGAAACCTTTATTACCTACCTGAGAGCCTACTGATCTCGAAAATGGTGGCTATTGATAACTAATCTACTGAATAGTACCTATTGCTAAATTATCCAAGCATCAAGGAGAATGCAGGAAATGGTGTTCCACACGCCGCACGTGCCGGCGCCTGCGGCAGTAACTGTTCTAAAGAAAAAGCCTAAAACAAATGGCATCTTGCACGCGCGTTCTTCAACGCTTTATTTTGGTTATTTACTTCGGATTTTTGTTTTACGGGGAAGGCGTGCGCCGTGCGGCGCGTGCGGCGCGTGCGAGCGTAGAGTTGTTTGGTCACGCACACGAAAAATCCACGGAACCCTAGCCATAAACAGCGTCGCTGCAAAAACTGAAATATGACAAGAATCACGCCAAGCCCTTTGTGCCCTGCGCCACTGAAGTTGTGTACAGGATCCCTCTTAGCTGCGGTCGAGTGCATAGGCCAGACCGGTCATTGTGTAAATGACAGACTTCGAGAGCAAATGGCTTCGCTCAACAACGGCAGTGCGTCTCACTTGGCGTTGCATTGCAAGAATTGCGGTTGTTCCCCTTTACTGGACAACGCCCAGGGGTACAGGACGTAGCAGGGTAAAGTGGGAGAGGAAGATTTTGGAAGCGGCACTTATACTTGCCTGCCATCAAGATCACTGTATCAGTGTCGCGTCTTACATTTGACGTGCAGGGAACTGCAATTTATTAACAGTGGTTAATCATATTTTTATGCGCGTTTCGTCACCCACCTGTTTACGTCGTTACGTAGGACGCGGCTGATTTACACAAGCCAACGTTCGGATTTATCTAGTGCCTGATTTTGCACCGTGAATGACTGCGTTGATATGAATGCGACCCTAGCGCATGGAATCTTTGACAATTTGACTGGTAGTAGACGAGTAGAAGAGGAAGAAGTAGGAAGACAGGATGCGTGTGACTGGTCCCTCCCTGCTTAACTCGATACGCTACGATCGCATCCATGTAAACCCAACCAATGACACCACAGACATGATTAGGTGAGCACGTGCATGTGCGAGACACTATGCGCGTGTGAAATTCCCAATAAACATCTAGTCGTCAGTCAACGTCCGTCCTCTGTGCTCCATCTACTTTTGTCCCGTCCGTTTGCGCTGTTTTGAATAATGACGAACAAATATTTTAGGGAATCATACTTTTTTCCCTCTAGGTGTTTTTTTTTTTCAAAATCGGAATATCCGTTGGGAATTTATACCAAGATGCAAAATAAGTGCACGTGGATTTCCGTAAACACGTGTTCAACAGTCACAGATCTCAGCCCCAAGGCATTCGTTTTAGGCCGCGCTGAATAATTTATTATTTTAATATATAACAATCATTTCTCTCATAATGCTGTTTCACAGTGCTCAGTGCCACAGCCCCGACTGTACTTTTTTGATGTCTAAACATATTTTCAGACTTGTCATGCGCCGAGATCCACTATGTAGGTTGCAGCAAAAGGCTCTCCTAAGTGTTTCGCGAGAATCTGAGCGCTTCAGATGTTTTTAGAGTGTAGCCCTCGGAATACGCTGCATGAGAGCTTGAAAGCGAAAAATACTGATAGTCTGGGCTCTAATGTTTTCAGAACTAAACTAAGGCTGATAATATTTAATACAAATGTTATCAATAAATGTTAGATACATAAAATAATTTTAACTAAAATATGATTTCTTTCTATACATCTTTTCTACATTTGCAACATTTAATAAAGTTTTAAGTTGCACAAATCTCAAATTTGGTAGGCGGAGAGCTCGCGTACGCGTCCGTTCCTGAAACTAAAACTGAGATCTTTTTGTTATAAAGGTTAAAAGAAAATGTTTTTTGTTCCCGACAATTAAATTGAACACTTTGTAAGGCTTTATATATATATATATATATATATATATATATATATATATATATATATATATATATATATAGCAAGATAAACAATTAACTAGTTCTAATCAAGCGTAGAGCAGGCGCGCAATCTTACAATGTATTTGATTGAAGTATACTGCACAGTTATTAAAAAAGTACATAAACAAAATATCCTGTTCCAGAAAAAAAAAATATACAGGCCTCAAGTTTACGAAAAGAAAGACTCCGTTCACTTTTCGGTTGCTCAGAGCAAGAAAAGTGCACCTACCAGCACTTTTTATATCCGTAACGCCAACATGTTATATTGTAAGTAGAGAAAGCATGTATGCGGGAAGGTTAGGAAACATCGCGATCTAACCCCTGAGCCACGAGAAAATGAAGTAACGGGCGAGACTAACACATAATACCAAACGTAGCTGAGTTTATTCGCAGGAGAACAGCAATGTATAACCATTCGCACGGAACTCAGCCAGACTGACCGACCTCCAACTTTGACACCTCACCAAGCGCAGACACCCACCTCCGAAACACACGACATGATAATCTCCGCCAAGGATATGTAAACCAAGCAAAAGACAGCAGTCGTCGTCGTCGTCCCTCCCTCCTCCCCCTTCCCCAGACCAATTTCCACCCACCCCTCGACAACAATACTAACAAGCAAAAACTTACATCCGAAGAAACTTCTTCCCGCGTTCGTCAATAACAAGTATAGACGGCTGGCTTACACGATTTTCGTGGTCCCATATACTCAAGTTTCCATTAAGATTGTTTTAAACGAATCACTTTCTTTACACGAGAATTGAAGTTTCCTCCCATTCAAACACGAGAAGTGAAGTTCCCTCCGCATGCAATACACTCAGCTATATGATTTTTCGTAGTTAAGATGGAGGGTGAGATATTCGCTCGCACTTCTTTTGCGTTTTAAAAGGCGGTCATTAAGGCAACAACCCACCAGGCCGACGCTAGCGGAACACAGAATCGAACGGAACTTTATGCGCAGTTTGTTTGACGCAGCTAATAGAAGGATCCCCATATAGTTTGTGACATCTTGTCCGTTATTTTATTTCTTCGCGTCTAAGGGGTTTAGATAATGGTGTACTAATATATGGTTTGAAAGCTAAGGACACGGAATGTAAAAAACGAGCAGAAGTAAAACATTCGTATTTGTCTTTGACCAAACGATGTTTGGTTAAAGACCCCATCCTTCCCTGATATTGACGTCCTCTTCGCCCGTTCAGCCATTTCACCGCCTTCCTACTTCCTCTGTATTACATACAGATACTCCTGCAGAATCAACATGTCATCAAGTACCGAATGAAATGTGAATCAAGCTGTTCAACATTAAACTTAACACGAACGACGGAATAAACCATATTCTTGGAATTACTACCTGATGCGTGCCCGTAGCCGACTCATCCATACGTAAGAAAAAAGGACCGGACTGGTGGTGGGAGGAAGGGGAGGTTGATTCGGCAATTTCGCCCGTGCAGTTTCTGTTGCTTGTGGTCTCCGTGGTTCCTCATTAAAATTCAGGAGACGGGCCCGTTATGGCGAACGAAAGTAATGATTTCGTGGCCCCTGGTTTGCCAGGTTGGGAGGATTCCAATTCGGGTGGAAGCGAACGCGAGAGAGTATTTGCATGGCGCTGCGGACCAAGCTCGCGTATACGAAACGCGTTTTTTTTCTTCTTTGTTCTTTTTTACGAGTCAACCTGTTTTACTGTGCGGCGCGTACACGTTCCGAGGGAAGCTGTCGTAATGACTTTTCTAAAGGTGCATTTCGGCTTCGGGGCTTCCTCCTGGATGTTACATGGGCGCCGTAAAATAAATAAAATTATTGAAACGAGATAGGACAGAACCCAAGTGCCTCAGCTCAACCGGAATCGGAAGGTAAAGCATTCCCATCGCACGAGTGCCGTCCTTACGTGAGCGGATCGCTGCACAGATGTGCCCGAATTGTATAAGCACAAAAATAAAGTGAAGGCGAACTTCAGAGTGATATGTTGCGCGTTCCGAAATCACGTGAGAGAATGGATACATCTGCAGTTCTGCCGAAATAAACGCAAAAACGGAACTAAAAAAATATACATATAGTATGTACTTTTATTTTATTTCTTCGCAGAATTAGGCCCTTCCATCTTTCCGCTAACCCGTTTAATGTTTTTTTAACAGATGAAACATTTTTGTTATTATTGGCAGCCATTATAACAACTTAATCAAAAACTCGTTTTTTTTTATTATGCGTAGCGAATGTGATATCTTCCCTGCACAATTATTGTTTTATTTGAATTTTTTTCTGAGCATAAAACCTAGATTGTAATGCGTAGGGGCCAGATAATAACCCATCGGCGTAACTCCGGCTTGTCCCGGAGTTTCATAAATCCGACTCTAAAACTACACGATCGACAAAAATTCGAATCATCAGATTTATTTTTATTATTTATGTTTGTAACTTTCGTACGTGTTACGAGACTCCTTATGCATGATTAAATAAGTAGGCACTAGCGGGATGAAAAAAGAAAGGGGAGAGAAAGAGAGATAGCAAAGGCCCTGAAAAGTTGGGAATAATGGAGGTCGGTCCCAAGCTCCCCGCAAGGAGCTAGGGTTACGTGCCGACCCTATAAATTCTGCTTGCCCGATGGCGTTGTACACCGCGTATGATATTATGTATACACCACGTACGCTTCTTTTCTTTTCTTTTTTTCAGGGAGTCAAGGTGGAAGCTACGATAACACTGAATTACCGCCGCCCGTTTTCTAAGGAGCCTGCCGTTCGTTCCCGCGACTAGACTGCTAGAACAGCGTGTCGAATGTACATTTATATATTTATATAAAGAGAGAGAGAGAGAGAGAGACAAGATGAGGGAGAGAAAGAGGTAGAGGGGAAAGGGGGAGACGTGTAGACCACCGTACCACACCAGTGGAGAAGGGAGAAGGCGACTTTGTGGCCCAGCTTGAATGTGATATCCCCAGGGTAATGGTTTACTAAACAGGTTTTCGACTTTCTCCAGATAAAGCTCCGAAATAGTTCTAGACCCGGTACAAACTCATTCACGACGACGTCATTTTTTTTGTTGTTGTTCTTGGAAAGTTATGGATAGAATGTAACAAGTCGCGCCGGGGGTTTGCCCTTTCCCTGAGCACCCGGAGCACGGGAGCAGGCTTAAAATGTGAGCCGGGGGATTTGATTGCGGGGCTATGTTTTTCAGTACTCGAAACTGAGCCCGTTCGTTGCTACTGATATGTTGGGCTACGTTAAGGCCATAACATTTGTTTTAATAGCCGCACAGATTATTGGGTCCGACCACGCAGATGCTTAGTAGAAAAGAAAACAAATCACAACCACCGAAACAAAAAGGTTTGCTCAGCATTCTAATGAATCTGGTGCGTCTCCTTTCCTCAAAAGTAATTTGGCGATTTAATTTCTGAAGTCTGCAGAGGGAGGTCAGCCATGACCACGTCACTGAAGCCATCAAATGTCCTTGAAGTGACGTTAGTGAGAGCACTCTAGTTGGGTTCACCTTAACGTGAACAGCAGAGAAGCCCGAAGGAATCACATCAGAGCTTCTGGAGCCTCTCCCTCTGGACCAGGCAACTATACTCTGCGTCAGCTATATTGTGCTACCTTGTCAAGGCAAGGCTGTCTCCATGTGTGTTTTGCTTAGGGTGATGACATCTGGCCATGTTGTTCCGAACGTTTATTTGTATTTTTGTTCTTAAGTGCGTGAATGACCTTGTCCCCGCACGCGCTCTTGACGCTGACCGTGCTACAGCGACATTTTTGTTTTCGACGATTGCTTTGTACTTTCCCTGTGAGCGCGTGGTGTCGGCGTCGGAGTACCACAAAGGATGGCATCGCCCTAAGAAGAATGGCGTTGAGGCAGCCTACTTATGACAGCCTAGCTTCGTCTCACCTTAGCATGAACTAACTGCGAAGGCTGTGCAAGTGCGAGTGGCTAGCCTTGACTGCCTTGACTGGAACAATCGCTGCACGAGCGCTCGTGCAGACGCCGAGGCTTCATCCAAAGCAACTAAGATCGCGCTTTTAGCATGCGCGGCTAACAATAGTCCGTGCTAAGGTGAGACGAAGTGTATTCAAGGCTAGCTTAGCCTTCGCAGTGTTCCAACTATGTCAAAGCTAGATGCGCGAGCGCGTGCAAATAATAATAAAAATATTAATAATATTAATTATATTATTAATTTTATTCAGATCATAAACATGTTACATATGCAGGCCCGCGAAAGCACTGGTGTGCTTGTATGCGGGACCGGGCGTCTAGCGGGCTGCTAACACTGAAATCCTCTTGTGTGCATTACTGGCACACAAAAAAGCAGACAAGAAGAAAAGAGACAAAACTCAGTGGAATGCTAAAGCAATAAAGCCAGGTTACATTTCCAAATTCAAACACCAAGATTTTAGTTCATATTTTACTTGTTTCAATGACTCCATGTTATAGTAAGTTTCTGGAAGCCTATTAAAATAAAATGGGACGTAATATGCCCGTGTTTCTTTCCCATAATTTGTATAAATCTTCGGAATAACAAAACTTTCTATGCGCCTAAGTGTTCTTTTCTTTTTTAATACTATTTTAAAGTTGCTCTTATAATAGTGCTTTACTAAAATAACATAGCAGTGCAGTTTTTCTATGCGATAACAACTTTAAGACAAACATTTTCTGATTCATTTCCAACTCTGCGTAGGTTGTTCCACAAGTAATATTACTTGCAATTTTATGTAGTATTTTGTCAAGTTCTTTTTTATAATTAGAACACACGCCATATAAAGAGATACCATATCGGAGTATAGACTCGCCCAGTGCACTATACACTCTCCTTCTTAATGACATTGTCGCTGCACTACGTATCCTGTACAAATAGACCGAGACAGCACGCAGTCTTTTGATAAGATATTCTACATACTCATTCCACAGGAGATTTTTATATAGATGTATTCCTGAATATTTAGTTGTTGCAACATAATCTAATGTTACACAACTGCAACGTGTGCATTTCGTTGAGCGGTGAAATAACGGAGTGCTAAAATGTAAATATTTATATGGAGTACGGAAACATCAGTTTTGTTTTACTGGAATTAACAAAGATGTGTTTAGCAGAAAACCAGCTCATTATTATTTCAATATCTTTCTGAAAAATGGACAATGCACTTTTTTCGTCACTGTGCCCTAATATCAAGGCAGTATCGTCCGCATACTGATACAATCGAGATGTACAAGGTAGAGTTCCCATTTGGTTCACATAAATGTTAAAAAAAGGGTCCTAGTATTGACCCCTGAGGTACTCGCGAGTTAAGTGATGTTAATCTACTTTTAAACTTGCCAATTTTAACCAACTGATTTCTGTCTGTAATATAGTCTTTCAAGAACGCGTTGAAGGGAGCTCTAAAACAGATATTCCTTAGTTTTATGAATAGCCGCTCATGATCGATAGTTTCAAAAGCTTTGTTAAATTTAAAAATAGGAATAAAACAAATCGATTCCTATCAAGACTGTAGTTGACATAATCTAAAAGATCTTCCAGCAAAAGTTCAGTGCTTCTATTTTTACGGAATCCGTCCTGATATTTATTTATTAAACAGAACTTCTCGCAATACGATGTCATTGTATTAAAACAATGTTGTCCATCATTCGCGCTATAATTGGCAATATTATAGATGGGTCTATAATTCATAATTTCGTTTTTACTGCAATTTTTATATAATGATCTCACAACAGCTGTTTTCAATTCTATTAGAACTTTCCCTGATGAGAGTGATTCGTTTATTATTTTATTAGAACGTCTTTTAATACCTCAAAATTTGTCTGAATATTTCTTAATCGAATAGAATCATTCCCCGCAGGTTTTGACGCTTTCATGTTGTTCATTATGCATCATAAAATCCATCTCTGTCATCTGAGGCAAGTAAGCTGAGTGCACACTATTCTCGTAGCTATTTGATTCTTTTTCTTGATATTGCAGTACTTTTCTCAGATCCGCAATGCCTTTGAACAAAAAAGTCGTTAAATTGGTTGCATAAAGAAGTAACATTGTTACTACCAAAAGCTTTTTGAATTGTTTCATTTATATTTTGCTTCCTTTACTGCCCGTAATTTGTTTTATCCAATCCCAAGTTTTTTTTTGGATTTCCCTCGCATTGTTGATAATTTTGCTGTATAATGATAATATTTTTGCTGTCTTATTTCGGCAGTTACCTTAAAACGTAGTTTTCTAAACTCTCCTTTAATTATAAGATCATGTGGCCTTGCTTTACAAATGTTCCACAACCTATATCTTTCACGGCATAGTCTCAATATTTCGTCGTTTATCCAGGCATTTTGTGGATTTCTTTGTCTTAGTTTTACAGTTTTCCAACACTGTTCATATATCGACCTCAAATTATTCCCAAGCATCTGCTAAGTAGTAATATGATCAAAAGCTAGGAGGGAGGCCAAGTTATATTCTCTTATCATTCTGTCAATCTTATTGTTATCGAGAATGCGCCTGTACACTGCACGCTCGGTTTCCTCAGGACTCACCCGTGTTATTGCCAGAGCTATAAAATAATGATCAGAAACGTTTTGTCTTATTGCACCTGAGACCATTTTATGATCACTTCCTCTAAAAATGATATCGTCAATACATGACTTTGTTATGCGGGATCCCAAGTATTCTTCTTTAGTATATTCATTAATTATATTTTCTAATGCAAAACGCCGTAGAATAAAATAAGGCACGGACATGGGATTGCGCAGCGTCCAGAGAAGATACATCCGACCCGAATATTTGGAAAACGCTCCCGTACCGAGACTAGAAAAAGACGAAACAAAGTGAATGGATCTAAAGAAAAGAGCAGTCTGGCGGAAATTTCAGATTAACGCTGTAGTTCAGAAGAAAAATAAAAATTTCCCGCGTACCTTTTTTTTTTTAATATCGTTTCTTCCGGTAAGGAAGAAAGATTGTTTTGCAATCGTCATCCCCGATGGAGTATACATCTAAGATATGAGCATAACCGTCACCCATTCTTGTTTTGTCCCCCATATCTATATAGTATATACTACTATTTGAAGGTTGAATAGATTTATATATGTTTTCGTCGCCCGTAACGAACATGCCATACCAGGGGGCTGGGGACGAAAGTAAATGAAGGAGGTCTATAGTTCCACCCGGTGCTGGCAGACGACGGAGGTCACCTTGGAGGCGACGACGAGTGCGCCAGGGCGGGGAAGCTACTCCGATACCCTATATCGCTCTCTATTCAGTGTCACGAAGCGAGAGCTCTGGTGGCAAGAAAGAGCTAACTACACGTCGCGCGCGCGGAGATTTTAGAATTTTTGCAAGATGTGGCATTGAATCGCAAGCTCTGAAGTCGTGCGTTCGGCATCCACGGCGGTTCATGCTAACTTGAGACGAAGTCCGCTAACGTTGCATATACCCTTTCACACAATGCCACAGGCACGAGAGCTCGAGGTCGCCGCTTTGATGCGATCTTCCGCAGAACGAGCGCTCGCGCTAGATATGCTTGTCTTAAAAGCCAGGAGCGCGGGCTAGCTCGCACTCAAGCTTTCGCTACAGTCTCAGCTTAAGGGTGAACGTAATATGGGCCCTCTCTGTACTTCGCCATAAACATTATGCGGCACAAGCTTGTAACACTCTCCTAAATCGTCTTGCTGTTGCGCCGGTCCAATCACTTCGCCGTTAACGACAGAAACGCCCTCTCTGGAGGCCGAAGCAAGTCGCGAGCATCGCATGGCTGCTCAGGCGATTCGATCTGTGCCCGGTTTGCCGTGGTTGATGAGAAATGGCGTCACGAAGCATGCCCCAAGAAAACAAGCGCTGGCCCTATTTCTGTCTGTGTTCGTGTGCCTTTTATGACGCCGAGATAATCATCATTACTTGTGCTCGAAGGCAACGTTATCCGGCAGTTCTGGCGGTAACTTCATGCCATGTCTCTCGCAATAACTACAAAAATGGCCTGACGATGTTGCAGGGAAAATGTTGACGTCGTCATGTACACCGTCGTTATTAATAATTCTATGGCTGTTTTAGCAAACAGTGCTCGAAAAGTGTTCCTTAGGGTCATGTTTTGTCTCTTGTAGTTTAGAGAACGTGCGAAATTGTTTGGCTTTTCTTATAACTTCACGTCTCTCTTTAATATATTGAGAAAATTAAAATAAATTTGACTTTAGTGTATTTACTTAAACGGGAAGTAACAACCACGGCTTAATGAAAGCGCGGTTATATTAAAACTTCTTTTTTTGTAATCTGATGTTTCACATTATTTCGCATACCACTGTGTTTTGGGGTACTTATTCCAAATGTGTAAATGGTTTCTTGAAAGCTGCGTTCAATCTAGATTATTAAGAACATAATAAATATTAAAAAGTATTTGTTTTACGAAGGCTTTCGAGCATGTTCTGAAGTATGATGACTTATAGGGAGAGCTTGTCACTTTCCAGCGTCACTAAAATGCGTCCCACAATCGATTAGTGCATGCTTGCAGCAATTCTTATAAAACGCACGTGATATACATCAGCAACATCGCGTGACGTCACAGATGTTACTTGACGTCAAGTATCACTCGTAATCATGTTCCTATCGTGACCGAATTATGTCCCGTGGTCACGTCACATGCACGGATCCGTGATTCACGTACATCCGTGTTGCTAGAAATGATGTCAGGTGCCTCTTAATTAAGCCCTAAAGGGGCGGGTCAGGCATCACGCTTTAGTCTGCCCACCTGCAGGTGAACAGAAAACAAATGAAGAAATTAAATTAAATATAACGTCACAAATCTCAATACCTCACATAATATTTAGCCTCTGACGACACGATCACAGAAAAAACGTATACTTCTCTTTCTGTCCTTTTCCCACTTCTCCTCATCAAAGCGTTACATTTAAATGTATCTCAAACAAAGCCAATGCATCAGATGAAGTCGCTTCATTGAACACAATTTTTCTGCATCGCTAGACCCCTACGAATCTGAGTAATTGTGTTCTCCTGAACTATATCACCATATATATAATGTGGCACATTGGTTTAATAATTCTGTTATATTCCACATTGCACGGGTGAACCGTCTGATTAATTAAAGAAAGATCGCCAATTCATCAGTTCGATTTTATTTTCGTGTACGTTTAAATTTTTTATGTTTTTTTGAACAAAGATTAAAACATCAAATATTGGCCGGGGGTACCGGGGAGGGGAGCGGGGGAGGGGGAGGGGGGGGGGTGATGTAGTGGAATGTTTTTAAAACCACCAGATTATGTTGCAGCAGGCTATGACGTGACTTCGAACATAATTTCACAACCTAAACCCAGAGCGCGTCAGGAGCAATTTCATTTTCAAAACAATATTCGTTTGCGCAGCGGATGCCAATGAATACGTCGCCTACATTTGATTTTCGTTCTTTCAGGCTTCCATTGCGTTGAGATGGAATGTGTGGTTAATTGGTATATTGTAAGAATACTGAAACCAGCCTTGAAACAAAAGGTAATAAAGCACACTGCTTGTATTTTAGATGAGTAAATGGTCATGGAGGGCCGTCATGGAGGACCGTCATAAAGTACCGTCCCAGAAAACCTTCACGAAGGACCGTAACTCGATCCCATAAAGCCGATTCAAAATCAACATGAGCAGGACCCCACAGTGGGGCCCGAACCTGAGTCGGCACGGTGGCAGTCGGATACTGTGGCCAGTGAGCCGCGTAGTACAACTACACCAAGAACACAAAACGGAGAGCAGCTGAGAAGCGGTTTCTAGTCCTTCTTCCCTGGCGCTTTTAGTATTCTTTGAGTGATGGTGAGAGTGACAGTATTTATGGCACTTATAGTTTACTATACTTTTCTCCGAAGGTATGACAAGCATTCCCAAATCAGTATTTTATATTGCGCGATGATTAATTGTTGTGCTTCGGGGGCTGGGGGAGTAATGACAGGATCAGAACGCTGCAAATCCTGGGCGCTGACAAGGGCGGTCCCGAGGAAAAAAACAAGAAAAAGAGTGAGAGAAGAGCGTAGAAGGAAAACAGACGAAAGGCTAGGCCTGTTCGCTTTGCCGCGACGAGTTCATTTCCTGGAGCGCTTGTCAACTTTATTTAGTCTTATACAATGCACGATTCCAGGTGTTCTCCTGCAAAGTAAGCAAGAAAAGAGCAAGCTAAAACATCTTACATGTGATGTTCTGCTGCTTCTTTGTGCGCAGTCAGGTGTCGCCAGCGACATGGGCCCATTGAGACCGCCAATCGGGATCACCGATGGTCGCGTCCATGTTCCGCCGTTCCCAGCGGCCCCAGGCACGGACTTATCCCTCTACATTACTACGTTAACTCTGTGCTGTGCTTACAGTTTATTGTAATGCAATCTGAGACAGAGTCGCCGATCGCCAGCCCGCCAAATGCGCATCATCGCGAGTGGGAAAGGCACTCGAGAGAGGTGGGACACAGCCTTCCTTCTTGTAGTCTGATAGAGCGTAGAAGACGCAGGTCGAAGTGAGACCGATGACAATTTTACGTCGTTGTATCGGTTACCAACCACGGGCTCCGCGCAACAAAAATGCGCTAAGATTATAGACCGTTTTATCTGCAGATCAAAACTCTGAAATAACAACTAAATATTGATTCTCCGTGTACATCATTATGGCGCAGTCTATCGTTCGGTCAGATTTTAGAGTGCTCCGCACTCAAGAATTGAAGAGCTGAACGATCTACGCTCGTCCAGCAATCCGCTGACACCCGCAGCTATGTTTGTTCACATTGTAAACCAAAGCGCGAGATGTAATCTGAGTGTAGATTTGAGAACAATAATGACTCCACTCTTATCTTCATTAGTTGCTTCTCACGAATGAAATATTAGTCGCTTGAAATACTATTACGTCATGGAGGCACAAATGTACAACCAATGTTTCACACGTTATTCATCTCTGGAGACATTTCTCCGTGAGAATTGGGCAGGAAAATTGTGAACTAAGGCTGTGACGTCACGTCACAGGCGACGTCCAAAATGTTACGGCGCTGCGATTTCCCGCCGAAACTTGGCGAAGGAATTATCTCGCTAAGTTTGACGGCCACGACGTAGTGCACGTACATAAAACACACACACGGTATCCGTCGATGGAACCTCGCCCATATAATGACAGTCATATGGCGGAAGATACACTGGAGCCATACCGCCTGAAGACAAGAGCTGTGCTCTCCCGCCCAAAACAGGATTACGTGGACCCCGTTGCGTCGCCTTGGTCGCGTCAGCGTCAGCTTAGCTCGCGTCAGCGTCGCCGCCAGCGCTTCTTCCCGGCGTCTCGCAGCGAGGCGCGACGCTGGCACGCAGCGACACCAAGAAGGACGCGTCGCCTCTTTTCGGCGATTCTCGTCGACCTTCGTCTTGTTGGCCGCTTGGGGGCGGGTCGGGAATCCACTAACGATGACGTCACGCTCAGGCTTCGTCTTCTAGTTGGTATTGCAAGACGTGACGTGACAAACCAAATTAAATTAACAGTAACAAATCAAATTAAATTCAATCCGATTTATTCGACATCCATTTTACATTATGTCAGGGGAGGGGGGTCAGCCTAAAAGTCACCAAAATACGACTAGTCTGGGTCTGCACCCCTCCCCCACACACACGCACGCACTGCAAACAGAATTTGCATAAAATAGTTAATAAAATTGTCTTGTAAATAATAAGTTCGACAGCACTGGTGATGCTTATACGTAGCAAAACACAAACATAAGAAACATGTTAAGTATAAAAAAAATGATTATACAAACAAAGTTAAGTAAAGACTAAAAAAAAAAAACGAAGAAACGAGGATCGTAGTTTAATGATTGAGTGAATTGACTAAGGAAGACAACGGGGAAATACGGCGATTGATTTCTATAATTACTGCATGCATGAGGGTTGCACTACCATGTAACATGAAACAAAATCGACGCAAGGTGGGAGGGGGGGGTTGAAAACTCGATCGGCAAGGGCATGTGGTAGGAAACGATCGCGCAAGGGCTGTCCAACGCCGCCGATGATCGGCCGCTGTTAATTTTACGACCCCTGGAAAATTCGCCAGCCAAACGAGGTTTTCTTCTCTAACTGCGGGGGAACGGGGTATTCCGTCGGCGCTTCTTCCCTTTTTATACCCGCCACTGAGGAAACCCGTTTCGTTGTTCCTATAGCGTAGTACGTTTTACTACGCGCGCATCAACTTTACGTTAACTTTTTAGTTTTGTTATTTTCTGGTTGCCCATCAGCTTCTCTGCCTCTTTGAAAGGCAAGAGGCACGCCAGATTTCTAACTCTTACTCCCTGGTGGCTATTTTACGGCTCGGGAGAGCTGACCAACTTCACGGATAGAAGACATCCAATTTTTATTTAATCTGTCCAGACCCGACCCCAATCAAACCAGAGATGCAACTGGAGTAGCAGAAATACGCACTCCAGATAAGCGAAGATACCAATATAATATATATAAATAGGAAGGGAAGCCAACTTCGAATTGTTGCAGTTGGATGGAAGTCTAAAGCCACGGTCACACCGCTCCAATACATCGTACAAAAGACGGCATGTGCAAGCTTTCTGCTGTAGCGCATGCGCAGTTAGCACAGGAGGCCTTATTGTACAGTATCGGACGTGCAAAACCGGTTTCCTAAAACTCTCTAGTGTGTGAAGCAAGTTTTTTCATTGTATGACGGTCCTGACAAGTCGGTCATAAAAAGAAAGCTGTCCAAAGACATGTTAAAAACATTACTAATGTATAGCTTAGAATACGCGTTAATGCTTGTCCGCAGATTCTTTTGTAATCGTGTCTGCAGACGACTCAGTGTCGTTTTGTAGGATGTACGAGTAACGTGACTATGGGTAAACAAAAATGAAATGACGCTTTTGAGAGTCTAGTTAAGTTAGGGTTGCTCTGCTGGCGTATATGGCTGCGAAGATAATGCTTAAAAAACTGTCCACTTGCTTTTGCCTGGATTTAAACAACGGGCAGAACCGATAATGATATTATTAAATGGTTCCGTAGAATGTTGAGACGCTTTTTTTTTAATCCCGTTGTTTTCGCACTTAATGTCAGTCGCAAATTTATCTGCGTAGACCTCTCTCCTAGTTATCAAAGTAAACATGAGTTCCTGTTTGCAAGACGCGATACTTCCGCGCTTTCTCTACGTTCCTGTGTAATATATCTTTTTTTTTTTTTTTGCTGCATTTCAAAAATGTTTGAATTCCGGTTCTTGATAGGAAACAGCTGGATGGAATCGCCGTGATTGGTTTTGCGTATTTTCCTTTCACGAATAGGCACAAACACCATCCAGCAAAACTCTGTTTGCTTTCTTGTCTTCCGGCGGATTTGGGCGTCATATCTGGATATTGAATTTCATCGAGACACTCTTGCGTTGGGCTGCTTATCTTTATTCAAGAAAGCGTCCAGTGTTGTAATGCTTCCATCCAGGATAAAATAGCATGGCCCTGGCCAGAAATGAAGTCCTTTGTTAATATTTTGGAGGAGGCTACGGCGGCACACATGTAACATTAGCAAATTATGTTTACGTTAAAAGGTGTAATAAAACGATATTGGGTTGGAATATTCATGACTTTGCAGAGGCGTACTGGTCCTAATCTGGTCCAACTGTATACTCGCTCATACCGCCACTGATTCAGAAGCTTCTTTGTCGCGGTGAAATTGCGAGGATAAAAGGGAACTGTTTCTTTCAGCCTTGACTTCGAAAAACTTGATGACGTAATTTTGGGATCGAAACCACCCGTTTGACGACAGTCGAGTGGTGATTATAAATTTGACACGAGAACTGCGTGAGCACTCGGCTTCGGCTCGTGATAATTCATGCCTCGGTGAACACTCGGGTACTGGCTCGTGTCTAACCGCTGCGTTGATGATAATAGCCGAACTCTAACAATCCCTGGAGCTCAGCATGCTTTTTCTACTTCGCCAACCCCAGCACGTGACTATGATTAACTTTGGCAGCATAGGACAGACAGCAGGCCACATCGCCGCCTGTTCTGGCTCCGAGTTGAGTGGATGAACGATGCTCAAATTTCTCGCATTTTTTTGACGCCTGACGCCTGCCATTGCCTAGAAAGAAAAAGAAAAGCAAGTTTATTCTCTTACTAAGGTTACGGAATGATTCGTACAATTTAGCGAAAGTAAAAAAATCATTTCAAACTTAGGTAAAAAAAGCTGCATAGTCGCGAGTTGCGTTCCGTTGTGATAAGCCCCTTTGATGATTTGATGAACGTCACGCTGGATTTTCATTACAAGTTCAGTCAACCATTTCTTGCGAGAGCGTAAAACACGTTCAACGACAAAGTGCTGCGCCGCTATTCGCTTCACGCGACATATTCTGGCTGAACGTGACATATTCCTTGCGTGTTGGCGCTTTGACCCGAACTCTGATAACGAACACAAACATATCAAGGGATTTAAATTTTGATTACGCGTTACGCGTGCTTAAAGGTAAACTGAATCGGTTTTGTATTTGCGTAAAAAACACTGTAATCATCTTCATTTGGCCTCCGGGATCATGAACATCGAGATTATTTTTTCAATTTGGTGCAGGTAGGTTGCCGAAGATCATTTTCAAAGCACCACTGAAGCCCCTCTTTCCCGGAGAGTGACATTATATCCAGAGTTCAGGTTCAGGTTCAGAAAACGTTTATTGAATTTCAATGGTTCAATAGTGAGGGAAGGATGAAACTGCCGGCGATTCACTGCTATGGTACAGTCAGGCAGGTTGGGTGGATGGTGATGGGGTCGAGGTAGAGGAATAAGATTGAAGGGAGGGTGGAAGAAAGGGGCATTCTCTCAGTTGTGCATGTCGAGGCCCAAGGCTGGCAAGAACGTGAACAGGCTGGACAGGACGGTACTTCGCTTGTTCCTTTCTCCGACCGGTTTGCCCCGTGCCTCCAGCATTGGAGGCCGATCCTGTGGCTCTATCGCTTCTAGAGTCTTTTGTCGTTTTTGTTCTAACATCGAACACTCCCAGATGATGTGAATGTCATCGCGCCTCGTGTCCCCTTTCAGGCTATAGATACACCTGTCCGAGTCTGGCACGTAGTCTGGATCGCGGTGACGTCTGTTCTCGTCGTCCCGTTTTTTTGTGCGGGCCAGCGTAATTGTCGCTCCAGCCCTCAAGGCTCTGCTATACACGAACTCATCTCTGTTACGTCACGGAGCGGTGGTGGCGCGTCGGGTGCACTTCCGGCCTGGGGCTGTGGGCGGAAGGCCCCATGTTAGACGTGTATTCCAGTGTTGTTTTGAAAGGAGTCTGACAAAAAACCAGTCTTCTCGTCAAAACGCCGCGACTGGGGCTGTACCAAAAAAGTCAAGAAAGGTTTGAAGTTCAGTTTTCATGCGCTCCGTTTGTCCGAGAACATGGATATCTGCCGTGAAAGTGGAAAACCAGACGCAGTCCTACCACGATTGCTTGGGCGGGAAGCACTTTGGGTTGAATTCACGCATACTTGTGGTCATCAGATTTGTTTGTTTTGTTCCAACATTAACTCCCGAAAACCGTGAAGTTGTACGGACCACCTGCGGACTACGTTCAGTGCGTCTTCCAGTTCGAACGGCGGCCTGATCGTTCGAACTGTCGTCTGCTCTTTCAAACGCTTCTGTTTGTCGTCTGCTCTTTTAGACGACACCGGCCCGTAGACCAAATGTTGGCCCGGTACTTGCAATAAGAAGTAAGGGCAGGCCTCAAAAGACTTAAGTTTGAAGGTTGGTAAGCAGGCTCGATGTAAACAGTAGATACAAGGAAATGTTGATCATTGTTACCAGTGGCCATCACCGACTTGTTATGCCTGATTCACTAGGTCCGATTCTACTTGCGATTTTCAGTATCGACATCGACCATCTCAGCTACGGCTCATGCTTTTGCAGCCCGAGCGACGTCGCGACTGGGAATTGCGAGCGAAATCTCATCATGCGAATCAGGCTTTAGCGTGCATTCTGCGGCGTCCACGCGCAATGAATCGCCGCATGTCACATTATTCACGCGACGTTTTGCGGTGTAACGAGCCTCGGTAATTTCGCTGAGGCCACTCAAGATAGTCAGACATTGCCAGGAAGATGTAGAATCAACAATTCGAACGCGAAAAAGAGCAGGGGGACTCGCACCGACGCCGACAACATCGCATTTCAATGATTTGTTTATGGGCGACGGCGAGCTTCTTGCCCACACCCCCATCGCGCATGCGCGGCGCCGGTGGCGTCCGCTAGGGGCACTCCGGTTTGTTTGTAAACATGAGTTGGTGTATAGTCCGGCGTCCAGCGTATCAAACGCCCCCTACACTCTTAATCTGGGGCCACCTAGGGAGCCACCTATAGCCGTGACAAATGAGATCCAACTTGTCACGGCAAATTTTGGGGCCACCTAAAATTGCCAGCCCGTTTGCCGTCCCTTTTTAGGTGGCCCCAAAATTTGCCGTGACAAGTTGGATCTTGCCGGCCCGTTTTCTAGCTGGCCCGTTTTCTAGCTGGCCTGTGTACTAGGTGGCCCGTTTTATAGCTGGCCCGTTTTCTAGCTGGCCTGTTTTCTATGTGGCCCGTTTTCTGCTGGCTCTAAAAATGTCCCGTCGTCCACTCCCCCGCAGAGTATCTCGAAGGGTCCAGGACTGTGATGCACGAAGAAAGCCAGGCAAATGAGAAGTACAGGAAAATTTCACCGTAAAAATGAAGCTGTGACGTGGCACTGAGCCTGACGTCTTCTTGTAAGACGTCATGCACATAGTCACGTCGCAACTTTATTTTTGAGTCGCAAAATATATCGGAAAATCATTACCAAGCTCAATTTGTATACTTTAGCGATTCACTTCCCGAGTGCTCTAGGGGAAAGTAAATATACAGGAATTGTTTCAAGGGCAAGGCCGATGGATTCTAAACATTTGAAAGAACAGTGGTCCGCAGGTATACAATCCATTTATTTGTTTAAATTAGATGCAGAGCTGAAGATACAGGTGGTGCTTTGTTGTAAAAAATACCACATTCAAACAATAAAATAGAAAAGTATATGAAAACTTGTCACTTGCTGAAACTTTGGTGGAAGCATGGCCGTTGCTTTCAGTTGACACACTTGGTGAACTAGGACCCGCCGCAGTTGCAGGTGCGCTCTCCGAGCCAAGTGTGTTGCAGTCTGCCGGAGCTTCGTGCCACAAGACGGGTGTCCGCGGCACGTCCGAAGGCCAGTTGCCTCTGTCATCAAGGCATGATGCCGCTGCGATTAAGAATTTTTAGCATTTCATTATAAGATAATAAGGGAGAAAGAACATGTCTTGTATCTTAATTACGTTTTAAAATTTAGCAAACAGCTGGTTTTTTTAGAAAGTAGCTTGCTGGATGTTAGAGGCTATACAGATGTTGAGTCATCGGCCACAAACATGGCCGCTAACAAAACGTTTATTCGTGAGCTCTGCGGAAAACAAAATAAGCGAAAACAAATTCGCCAATTAGATAACCGCATTTGCTCTCGGCGGCCATGCTTTTGTTTAGTTACTGGACATTAAAAAGCAGTCTGACGTCATATGAATAGAGCTTTGGTGGCAGTTTGCAGAGTGGGAACAAACCAGTAAATTTCGACGCCACCAGGAAGGGGAGCTGAGGCTGTCCACTTGCCAGGATATACAGGTTCATGGTTATATCATACAGGCTGCGTCATGAAACACCGACTTAATCGTTTGCTCAAAAACTACACGTCGCACATAAACAGCTATTTTTGTTTAATATGAAAATTCATAAAATTTGACGTTTGGATAATTATGGTGTCAAAGATTTTGAATAATTAACTTTTTGTAATTACTAAATTTAAAACTATGGTCAGGTCAGGGTAAACACCTTGCTAAACTGCGTCAAATATTGTAAAACAGATAGTTCGACTTTTTTCAAAAATATTGTTTAACACAATACATTTCCTAAATTCAGTTAGCCCAATAAAAGCTTATTCTTAGAGTGTCACCAAAAGTTATACTGCATTACTTAAGATGTAGGGAAATAGAAAGGAGTCAGGCATGCTACCTCCGATAAGTTGGAAAAGGTTAGTTTCCGCCTTAGACGTTTCAATTTCTAATAACATGAGGACAAAAATGTGTGCAACTTGCGGTTCGCGCAGTTGCACCACCACAAATCTTTTTTTTTTTATAAATAATCCAAATTCGACTTTAACTTTGTGCCTGAAATAAGATCTAACATGTATACTTCGTTACATCATGAGCACAAACTTATAAAAAATTGGTAAGATTTCTGCGTAAGATGGTGGACAGCGACAGCTGGAATGAAGCCATCCGAGACTCAGACACCCGAGTATATTCTCTTTGCTCGGGCGTGCGTAGAACGCCTGCCTGTCTTTCTCGCTTCCGAGCGCGTACCGATTAAAGCTTAACATGCTTTAAAGCAATCAGTGTGGCACCCCTTCACTGCGGACAGCGGTACGTCGTAGGCTGCGACGCGGTGGGCGGAGACTGTCCTCACATGTCACGCTTGGACGTCTAGCGCAGGGACGCGAGTCTCCCCTGAAGGCTCATTCACACAGAAAGAACGTTTCGGCCGACGTCAACGGTCGCGTGAGCAAAGAAGGGTGCACGCACAAGGACAAACTTAGTGTATTGTAGATGTTACATTCATCATCAATTTTAGTATAAATGTTCCTTGTGTGGCCGTCCTCCTTTGCTCAACGCGATCGTCGACGCCGGCCGAGACGCACGACTATATACCTCGGACGGCAAGCTGATGAGTGCGCCGTATACGCCGTGCTCTATCGGCGGACACTTCGGCAAGAAAAAAGCACCCCCTATAAACTATTTACACCTTGTCGCTGGAAAATGCTGGTGGCCACCGTTGAGGCATAACCGGCTAGCTTTATCTGCCTCAGCTTACCATAGGCAAACCGTAAGGGCTGCGACTGTGACCCGAGAACTTTAAAAATTGTCACCCTCCACGAGTGCTTGTGCGCATCCGAGCCGGCGTCAGACGCGAAGAGTCCGCGCTTGTAGCCGTTGTGGTAAGTCCATGCTAAGGTGAAATGAAGTAAACCTGTTTTCCGCTTTCCACCGGCGACGCCAGCCGGTATCCGAATAATATGAAAAGAGGTGATTTCAAACGTGCTTCTTAGAATACAAAAATATGGCGTATAGATACCTGTATCATCCAGGAGAGGGTCCAAGAAGTCCTCTGTTAACGAGAACAAAAGTTACTAGTTAGGAATTCTTTCAACACTTGACTCTATTCCGTTATTAACCAGTGAGATATATAATTACCCAGTCGGTTGTGCTGAAGAGGACTGTGCCCGCAGTAATAGCACCAGCCAAGTTGGCCCAGAAGTGGTGATCGTGCTGGTCGTGCCGCCAGATCAGCGGGCTGTGTGAAGCCATCGAATTCACATGTTCCGTCATGGTTACACCGCCCGCCTTTGATATCCTTCGGCGTGAGCATCCTGAAGAACTAACTCACTGTCCCGCGGCTTCGGCGCACACTCTAACATAGGCTTCCATCACCATGATAAGAAAACAAACGTCACCCGCAGATGCTTCCGATTAGATTCGTACTTCGTACCTTCAAAATTCGTCGCCCCTGCACAACGAGAAGAGAAATGCGCTGGCTGCGCCCGCGGGGCACGCTGGGTGGCCGCAACTGCCGCCATCTAGCGGAAAGCAGAGTCTTTTTTTCCGCTATTACGCGCATAGCCGGCCCGTTTTTGCCGGCCCTGCACAAACGGGCCGCCAAAAATCACAGGGCCGCCTACGGAGCCACCTATATAGCCATTCGCACCATCAAAGAGGGAAGGGGCGAACAGCAGCCGTGACGTTGTACACGGCAACTTTGACGGGGCCGGATCAGTTCGCGGCTAAGTCCTGAAAACGTTGAACGTCACGGCTATGGCCGTGACGTTTGCCGGCCCCAGATTAAGAGTGTAGCGCAGCACACACAGACACTGGCTGATCGCAGATATTAAGTTCCTGCTCGCCAGCGAATGAAAGGAACACGTTCTGCGCTACGCTGCGTTCCCTGCGCTGAACGTTGGAGTATAACAGATTTTTTTGCCTTCTTAGCGTCATGGTTTCGTTGCGTCGAAATTCACTCGAGGAAAGAATATTTTCCTCGGGTGGCTCACCCTCGGCTTCCAAGCTCGGTCTGGCCGCTCTCTTGGCCTTTGCGTTACCGTTGATCAAGGTTCCCGCTTCGTTGTAGCAATGGAGGGTGGCAACACCGCCTAGAAGACAAAGCCGTAGTGTTGACATTTTCTCGCCACCAGTAAAGGCCAACACTGGACGCAGATTTAAAACGAGTGCTGCCCCAGTGCTTGGCTTCTAGACAAGTTTGAATGGAACCTTGACGCAATCGTCGTGTCCAGTTTGTGCCAAGAGTTGGCCTTCGCTAATGATGACATCTTTATCAGCACTACGGCTTTGTTATCTAGGAGGTGCTGGTGGTGGTGGCTCGGGGTGGTGGCGGTTGGGAGGGGGGTGGGGGCGATGAGGTCCGCACCCCCGCGCCATTAGTCGAGGAATAGAACGCGATGGCTCCTCGACGGCAGCCCGGTGTGCACGTGCATCCTCGTTGCCCGCGATACCCATGTGCCAAGGTACCCTTTCCACAGATGCTCGCCGCGATGTTTTGTCTTCCCTCTTCGTCTTGAGTTTGGCCGCCTGTCAAAAGATTGCTTCGACCACGGTGCACGGCCGATTGTGTGATCTGAGTGCAGGCACTATCGGCTGCGAGTCCGTAAAGATCCGGAGTTTTCATACGGGTGGTGGCGTTGGCAACGTGGTCGCGTCTCTCATCGCTTCGAGTACGGCTTGAGCTTCAGCTTCTTGCGCAAACTGGCACTCTGGGACCCTCCTTGCTCTTCGTGACGGCCATGGCCGAGTAGTGCAAAACTACAATCGCCGTGCCTTTTTTTTCTGAGTACGCTGCGTCCACGTAAAACCATTGCCGTGTCTTCGGACCCTTTTAGAAGCTCTATACTTTGTTTCACCTTAAGTCCAGGTGCAGCTGACACTACGAGCTGATGGGACAAATCAGACGGCATCAAAAGCACGCCATTATGGTGTTCGTCATGTTTCTGCACGTGGTGTATCATCGTTGAACCAATCATAAAGAGAAAAAGTACAATGACTTGCGCTTTTGACGTTGCTTGACTGGTCCTTCTAGCTCGTAGCGTTGTTTTCGTCTGGACTTAAGTTGAAACGAAGTATAGTTTAAGTTTTCTACCAGGGCGTTCGATGCCGGCATGACGCGCGCAGCATGCTTACGCCATATTCTACTACAAATCCTTGCCACTGCATGGGACGGAGAACCTACGCATCTTCCACGGACATCGGAAATGTGCAGATTTCCAGAGGGCTGCGGGTCTACATCTGCGCGTTCATTACCAGCGGTTTTCCTGCCTGACGCCTGGCTCGCCTGGCAACAACGGAGCGACACATCGTATAATCACCGCCTTCAAAGGAAGCACCAGTCACTTCTTCGACGGTGTTTGGTGCCGTCATGACGCACCCAGCACGCTTACGCCTTCGCGTACTACAGGTTAGTCAGCTGTACTACGAAGTTCGTTGCTCGCGGAAACGTCACCCGCCTTCGCTCGCCATTGTCTTTAAATATTTATGTTGTTGGTGCCGGAAAGCTCTGTCGAATTCATATTCCGCGTTTGTGGAATTGATGATGACAATCTCTGGAGATGTTGAACTAAATCCTGGACCTCTCATGGACAGACAAATTCAGAAATTGTTGAAAGCCGTCGATTTACTACCAAAATTAGACAAGGGTCAATAAACGCTTTTAAACCAGGTGGCTAAAATAAAAAAATAAAAAACAGGTTTTACTCGACAAGAAGATAGAAGCCCTAAACGAGAAGTTTAAAACAGTGGAACCAGAAATTGGCTTGCTAGGCAGCTTTAAAGAGGAAATGCAAGAAGTCGGCGCACACCCGAGTAGACTATCCTCCCAGCTTGCCGCGGTCTGCTCCAAACAAGATGACACAGAGAACATATCAAGAAAAACAAATCTGCTTTTCTATGGTATCATCGACGAACCTAAGGACACTTGGGCTCAATCAGAATAAAAAAATACTTGAGCCCTGCAGAGACAAACTCGGGGTGACCGTAGAAGATAGTGACACTGAACGTGCGCATAAGCCGGGCTGACCTAACCCAGGAAGATCAAGACCTGTAATCGTAAACTTCCAATCTTTTAATGTCCAAAAAGCATGTTGTCTCGAGTCTTCAAGCTGAAAAATTGTGAATTTACAGTCGGCGAAGATTTTTCACATAAAAGTTTGATATAAACGCAGACAGCTCCTCTATTTTTGTTAAATCAAAACAAAAGTCGTTTAAGTTGCGTTTTGACAAACTTATCATTGATTAAATTTCTACTACGATAACCTTGAGGGATGTGTAAAGCAAATAAACGTATAACAACAACCACGGAATGCTGGGCGCAAGCCAAAACCGCGTGGGAACTTACTGTCATGATTGTTAACTGCCGCAGTGTGGAAAATAAAGGGGAAGACTTGGCTGACGTCATTACTCTGACCATGCCTAGTATTGTTACTGGTACCGACCCCTGGCTGGAAGTTTCTATCAGCGATGCTGAAGTGTATCCCTAGGACTTTCTTGCATATCGCCGAGATAGAAACGAATATTGTGGTGGCGTCTATCTTTTAGTTCATGACAGGCTGCAAAGGTTTGAAATCAAGGTTAATGATCTGAATTGTGAATTGGTATGATGTAATATTTTACGAGAAAATGGAGAACGTATTACTATGGGCCACTTTTATATGCCTACTGGTTTAGATGAAGCTGCAATGTTCCCTCTTTTTGATATATTGTCATTTATCGGCTATGGCGACATTGTGCTTGGTGGTGATTTCAACTTTCCTGATGTGGAGTGGGATAGACAGTCAACCCATGGCGCTGAATATTTCTTCTGCGTCCGGACCTTTCTCAACTTTGTTTCCAGATGTGAGCTCTACCAGCATGTTTCATTCCCGACGAGGCTAGGTAAAACGAGGGCCAGCATGTTGTACTTGCTTTTTAGTAATACAAGTTTTATATCCTCTCTCTAGGATTCCTGGGATTAGCGATCACCGAAATTAGAGTAGGGAGTATAACCAGCAGGTTCGAAGATAAAGGGTCGAACCCACCCCGAAAAGTTATTCTGTATGACCCTGGTAATTATGGGGGCATCTCAAATGATCCTCTGTAATTATTTCTCTGAGTGTAGAGAGCTCTCCCACCACCTTCATGTTCAAACTCTTTTTAATCTTTTTAGGAATAAAGTTAATTATTCAGTCAAAGTACCCCTAACAACATCTTAACGTAAAGTCGACGTAAAAGACAAACCGTGGATAAACGCCGAACTACGCTAATTGACCAAAAAGGAAAAGGCGAGCATATTTCAAATGTCATTAAATAAACGACTCTAAATCTCTTTCAAAACTTACGGTCTTATGCAAAAAATTCAAAAATAAATCGAAGGAATGCAAACTCAGATTTTAAGAGTTTTTAAATGATAAACTGAGAAAAAACCCAAAAGAACTTAGGAAATATGAAAATAAAAAAAATAAAGTAGCACTCTATAATTCTCCCAATTGCTAACTGTAGACCACTAGTCGCAAAAGACAAAGAAAAAGCAACACTTTAATAGGTACTTCTAATCTGTATTTTCGACCATAGTGCCTAATGATTACCCACCTTCTCCTGATATGTTTCTAGAAAAATTGGACGAAATTGAAATTTCTATTGACGGAATCTCGAAAATTAATAACTATCTAAAAGCCGAGAAAGCAGACGGTCCCGATCGCATACCCAACCGTATTCTCATCAAATGTTCCGAGACCATTTTATCATATTTGAAAATCTTGTTTAAATAGTGGCTCTCAGTGGAAGTCTTCCTGGTGAAGGGAAAACCCGCAGGATGCCCCGAGATGCTGGTCGTAGCAATTTTAATATTGGTTTTAGACAAGGTCGCTGTTTCTCATTAGAGAAATATTTTGGCAGCGCACGTATCTTGTATTCGTAAATCGATATCATTCATTTATTTTGGTTTGACTTTTGACCGAAGTTCCTCCTTAGGTAAGATAGAAATGTTTGATTTATGTTGATCCTACGGATAAAACTGATATACACAGAGCCAGTTGCATTGTGTACCTAAATTATGACTGTCAGTGAAGGCTACCATTACGGTTGTAACCCACCGGCAATACTGGATTGAATTCTAGATAGTTTCAAAACGTTAACTGCACTTTACGCTCAAGCAAAACGCGACTTTTTTGTTCCTCGTCTCAAGACTTCACAGCTCAGGATCTCACTGCTGTATTTTAGGAAGCTAAAACTATTAAGCAAGAATAAAACATTCGCTCTGCATGCTGAGCAGGAAATTATTCTTCATTTAATTGGAGAGTACGTTCATCTCCAA
>JAZHYW010042313.1:0-16871 GCA_037355805.1 Ixodes ricinus | reverse complement strand
GAAGACGAAACATCGCTGCGAGCATCCGTTTAAAGGGTACCTGGCTCATGGGTATCGCGGGCTACGAGGATGAACATGCACACCGGGCTGCCGTGGAGGAGCCATCTCGTTCTATCACTCGACTAATGGCGTGTGAGTGCGGACCTCAACCCCCCCCCCCTCCCAACCGCCACCACCCCTCCCAACCACCACCAGCACCTCCTAGATAACAAAGCCGTAGTGCTGATAAAGATGTCGTCATTAGCGAAGGCCACCCTGCACAAACTGGAAACGACGATTGCGTCAACGTTCTATTCAAACTTGTCTCGAAGCCAAGCACTGGCGCAGCACTCGTTTTAAATCTGCGTCTCGCGTTGGCCTTTACTGGCTGGCAAGAACATGTCAACACAACGGCCTTGTCTTCTGGGTAGGTGTTGCCACCTCCACATTGCTACAATGCAGCGGAAACCTTGATCAACGGCAAGGCAAAGCCAGAGAGAGCGGCCAGACGGAACCCTGGAAGCCGAGGGTGAGCTACCCGAGGAAAGTATTTCTTCCTCGAGTGAATTTCGACGCCACCAAACCTTGACGCTAAAAAGACTAAACAATCTGTTATACTCCAACGTTCAGCGCAGCCAACGCAGCGTAGTGCAGAACGTGTTCCTTTCATTCGCCGGTGAGCAGGAACTCGATATCTGCGACCAGTCAGTGTCTGGGTGCGCTGCGCTACACCACGTTTGATACGCTCGACGCCGGACTATAGCAGAGCCTTGAGGGCCGAAGCGACAATTACGCTAGCCCGCACAAAAAACGGGACGACGAGGATAGACGTCGCCGCGATCCAGACTGCGTGTCAGACTCGGACAGGTGTATCCATTGCCTGAAATCAGACACGAGGTGCGACGACATTCAATTCATCTGAGAGTGTCTGATGTTCGGACGAGAACGGCAAGAGACTCTAGAAGCGATAGAGCCACAGGATCGGCCTTTAACGCTGGAGGCATGATGCAAACCGGTCGGAGAAAGGAACAAGCGAAGTACCGTCCTGGCCAGCCTGTTCACGTTCTTCTCAGAAACAGGCCTGGACATGCACAACTGAAGAATGCCCTTCCTTCCACCCTCCCTTCCATCTTATTCCTCTACCTCGACCCCATCACCCTCCACCCAACCTGCCTGAATGTACCCTAGCAGTGAATGCCGGCAGTTTCATCCTTCCTCACTATTGAACCATTGGAATTCAGTAAATGTTTTCTGAACCTGAACCTGAACTCTGGATATAATGTCACTCTCCGAAATAGGGGCTTCAGTGGGGCTTTGAAAATCATTTTCGGCAGCCTACGTGCACCAAATTGAAAATTAATCTCGATATTCGCGATCCCGGAGGCCAAATGATGATAATTTAAGTGTTTTTTACTCAAATACAAAACCGATTCAGTTTACCTTTAAGCACGCGTAACGCGTAATAAAAATTTAAAATCCCTTGATATGATTGTGTTCCTTATCAGATGTCGGGTCAAAGCGGCAACACGCAAGGAATATGTCACGTTCAGCCAGATAATGTCGCGTGAGGTGAATAGCGGCGCAGCACTTTGTCGTTGAACGTGTTTTACGCTCTCACAAGAGATGGTTGACTGAACTTGCAATGAAAATCCAGCCTGACATTCATCAAATCATCAAAGGGGCTTATCACAACGGAACGCAACTCGCGACTATGCAGCTTTCTTTTTTTTTTTTTTTTGGGGGGGGCAGTTTATCGAAGTTTGAAATGATTTTTCTACTTTCGCTAAATTCTACCAATCACTCCGTAACCTTAATAGGAGAATAAACGTGCCTTTTTTTTCTTTCTAGGCAATGGCAGGCGTCGAAAAACTTCGCAAGATATGAACATCATTCATTCGCTCAACTCGGAGCCAGAACAAGCGGCGATGTAGCCTGCTGTCTATCCTATGCTGCCAAAGTTAATCATAGTCACGCGCTGGGGTTGCCAAAGTAGAAAAGGCATGCTGAGCTCCAGGGATTGTTAGAGTTCGGCTATTGTCATCAACGCAGCGGCTGAACACGAGCCAGTACCCGTGTGTCCACCGAGGCATGAATTATCACGAGCCGAAGTCGAGTGCTCACGCAGTTCTCGTGTCAAATTTATGATCACCGCTCGACTGTCGTCAAACGGGTGGTTTCGATCCCAAAATTACGTCATCAAGTTTTTCCGAAGTCAAGACTGAAAGAAAGAATCCCCTTTCATTCTCGCAATTTCACCTCGAAAAATAAACTTCTGAATCAGTGGCGGTCCGTGCGAGTACTTGGGCCAGACTAGGACCAGTCTACGCCTCTGCAATGGCATGAACATTCCAACCCGATACCGTTTTATGACATTTTTAACGAAAACATAATTTGCTAATGCTACGTGTATGCCGCCATAGCCTCTTATAAAATATTATCAAAGGACTTCATTTTTGGGCGAGGCCATGCTATCTTTTTTTTTCCCGGATGGAAGCAATACAACACTGGGCGATTTCTTGAATGGAGACGGGCAGCCCAACGCAAGAATGTCCCGATGAAAATCAATATCCAGATATGACGCCCAAATCCGCCTGAAAACAAGAAAGCAAATAGAGTTTTGCTGGATTGTGTGTGTGTCTATTCGTGAAAGGAAAATGTGCAAAACCAATCACGGCAATTTCATCCAGCTGTTTCCTATCAAGAACCGGAATTCAAACATTTTTGAAATGCAGTAAAACAAAAATCTGATATATTACACAGGAACGTAGAGAACGCGCGGAAGTATCGCGTCTTGCAAACAGGAGCTCATGTTTACTTTGATAATGTCTCGACAAAATTAATGCTGGACAAGACGCCCTAATGGAGGAACTACAATCGATAAAAACTAGCATATCGGTAACAGACGCGAAAGTCGGAGACCTATCTAATCGGATGGCTCGGATCGAAAAAGAAATTTCCTCCCTTCCTGCCGTCTACGACGAAGTTAGTACTATCAACTCGAAAACTGCCGAGACTGCCAAAAAGCTTGCTGATCTGACGGCACGTGTCGACGTTGCTGAAAATCGCTCTCGTCGCAACAATCTCGTTTTTCTTTGGCTTACAAGACAATCCGACGGAGTCCTGGAAGGAATCGGAGCAACTGATAGTCGAACATTGCACACGGCATCTTGATATACAGATCGATCCAAATTCTATTGAGCGCTCTCATCGAATCGGAAAATTTTGCCCGGAAAAAAACAGGCCGATAGTTGTACTATTTTCGTCTTTTAAGACAAGAGAGGTGGTTTTGGCAAAAGGGTTTAGATTTAAGGGAACTGCTTACAGCGTGAGTGAGGATTTTTCACCTGAAACCCGTCTGGCACGCAATCAACTCTTATCATTTGCTCGCTCACAATCGTTGCCTTTTAAACTCCGCCACAATCACCTCGTCATTGGCAATACGCGCTATGTCTTTGACCCTACTGAAGGACTAGTGAAAAAATGCAACTCATAGGAAAGTACAACCGTGCAGCAACTACCCGCAAATGTGAAAGCGACTACGATACAAAACCCACTTAGCCTATCTGTTCTTTTTACTAACATCCGAAGTATTATGCCGAAACGTGAAGACGTATGCAGTCTGATTTCTTCCTCCGACTGTGATCTCGTCGTCCTCACCGAAACATGGCTTTCACCCAGTGTTAACGATTCGGAGGTATTCAATGATACTCCTGGGTACAAGCTTTTTCGTAAAGATAGGACAACCGGGCGAGGTGGGGGTGTATTAATAGCAATCAAGGATCGTTTTGTCTGCAATCTCGTTAATGTATCATCACCCTTGGAGATGCTTTGGATACGCTGCAGCTCTGCTACCTCTACAATCCTCGTTGGGGTGTGCTACCGTCCTCCTCACAGCGACGTTCTATTTCCATCTCATGTCAATGAAAGCCTCTCATTTCTGATCAATAAATTCCCTCGATCCAAGCTTCTGCTCTTCGGCGACTTCAACTACCCTGGAATTCAGTGGTCAGACCTATCAGTACAATCAGCCTCAAACCCAACCGAATGTTCTGAATTCCTTAACGTCTGCCATACGTTTAATCTCGCACAGGTCGTGAATGAACCCACAAGAACCACAACACATACATCTAACATTCTCGACTTGATCCTGACATCCGAACCTGACAGCTTAAAATCTATCGCATTCCTTCGTAAAATCAGTGATCACAAAGTAATCCACGCCACCTTCGCCTTCCCCCTTCAAACCCGAATTGATAGCCAAAAAATAATTAAACTCTATGACAAAGGTAACTACGACGCTATTAATACAGAATTAAGTCATTTTCTTACATCGTTTGAACATGACTTTGATGGGCGCTCTGTTGACGAGAACTGGAAATTATTCGCAAATAAAATACACCTACTCATTGAACAATACATACCATCGATAAATATAAAAAGTAATTCATCTTCACCATGGTACAATGCCAAGCTAAAGCGCCTAAATAATAAGAAGAAACGTGCGTTTAGAAAGGCCCGGTTGTCTGGATTAGCGCGATTATGGGACAAATATTATCAAATAGAGAATGACTATAAACATGTTATCAGGGAAACCAAGCGAACCTTTTTTTGTATACAACTCCCGTCAATGCTCAAAGAAAACCCCAGAAAATTTTGGCAAGCGCTAAATCCCCAGAAGCCTGATGCAGCGGTAGCCATAATGGATGAGTCAGGTGCTTGTGTCGATAACAGCCAGTGCGCCACCATTCTTAACGAAGCATTCTGTTCTATATTTACTAATGAAAATCTTGACACACTACCCTCCACCATCAGCACTCAGTATCCAATGATGGATCCGATTACTTTTACTCTCCCTGGTATTGTTAACATAATCGACTCCATAAAACTTTCCTCCTCGACGGGTATTGACGACATTAATTCCAAGGTTCTAAAAAACACTAAAAATATCTGCAGTGCTTTGCTCTCAATGATATTTGTTCAGTCCCTCACTGTGGGCCTTGTTCCACAGGATTGGAAAGTGGGGAGGGTCATTCCTATCTTTAAGAAAGGGGATCGGTGTTCACCACTTAACTACCGTCCCATTTCCCTAACTTGCGTATCATCCAAAATTATGGAACACATTATTTACTCTCATGTTGCGCGTTTTCTTGAAACTAATGATTTTATTCATCAATCGCAACATGGATTCAGAAAAGGATTCTCATGCGAAACTCAACTAGCCACTCTTGCCCATGACCTGCATATGAACCTCGATAACAACATCCAAACCGACGTCATTTTCTTAGATTTTGCAAAAGCATTTGACAAGGTTCCTCATCAACGCCTAATGCTCAAACTTTCCCAACTTAACTTAGACCCGCAGATACTAACATGGATTGGTAATTTCCTGCAGGATCGCAAGCAATTCGTAAACGTCAATAACCATTCATCTAACTACGCACCCGTAACCTCCGGCGTCCCCCAGGGCACTGTTTTGGGTCCCCTCCTTTTCCTTATTTACATTAATGACCTTCCCTCTTCTGTTTCCTGCAACGTCCGCCTATTCGCTGACGATTGCGTTGTGTATCGTAATATTACTAATCTAAGTGACCAAGTATCTCTTCAAAATGATCTTAATGGAATTCAAACCTGGTGCGATTTGTGGCAAATGTCATTAAACATTAGTAAGTGTACTTTAGTTTCCTTTCATCGGCGCTCTAACCCACTAACCTACAACTATTCTATCAATGAGACCATAATTCCATCAGCACGAAGTTATAAATATCTAGGTGTGCACTTCTCTAGTAACCTATCTTGGGCACTACATATTAACCATGTCATCTCTGAGTCTAACAGATCACTCGGACAACTAAAACGTCACCTCAAATTCGCACCTGTAAACTTAAGACTTGCCGCCTATAAAACACTAATCCGCCCAAAGCTAGAGTACGCTGCCGCTATATGGGACCCATTCCAAAATTACCTCAGTCATCAATTAGAAGCATTTCAAAATCGTGCAGTCAGGTTCATTTTTTCTAGCTATTCATATGAAATAAGTGTCACCGGCCTAAAGGAACGTGCTCAACTAGATAACCTATCACTTCGCCGAAAATATTTTACACTAACACTCTTTCACAAATTCTATTACGATTTCCAGCCAAATTCAGCGTACATCATGCCATCCGCACGAACGCCTTATCGCACCGGTCATCCACTCAACGTGATGCGCACCAAAACTAGAACAGTGACCTCGTCTGCTTCATTTTTTCCACGCGCAGCGAAGGAATGGAATGACCTTCCCCACAGCATCGTTTCCATATCTTCTCCTCCTCATTTCAAAGAGAAATTGAACGAAGTCATTCTCACCGCTGCCTCATAGTTGAAAGTGTCTTTACAATGTTTTGATTTTTGAATGATTTCAGTTTAACCTTGTATACTTTCTTGTGTCATTTTTACTCGCCTGATGACAATTTCAACGGCTCGCGAGCGTTGACCTTTTGTACTCTCACGGGTCTTGAAGGCTCATCCAAAATAAATAAATAAATCTGTCGCGAGACCCGACCCGCAATCAACATATCGGTGAGAACTGTCAACTGGAGTAGCAGAAATAAGTTAGCTCCGGACATAGCTCAGATACACAGAAGTATCATACGAACAGGAAGAGAAGCCGAAACTCGAATTGTAGCAAGTGGATCGACACGTTCAAAGCCACGGACACACCGCTCCAATTCATCGAACAAAAGGCGGCATGAGTGCATAGATTTCTGCCGTAGCGCATGCGTCTAGCGTGTACAGCAGGCCTTATTGTGCAGCACGGACGTGCCAAACCGGTTTCCTATAACTCTTCTAGTGTCTGAAGCAAGTTTCTCCTGCCTGGCGGTACTGACACGTCGTCGTGGAAAGAAATTGTCTGAAGACATGTTGGAAACATGACTAATGTATTGCTGAACGCGCGTGGCAGGCTTGCCCGCAGATTCTTTTCTCATCGTGTCTGCAGAGGACTCAGTGTCGTTTTGTAGGATGCACGAGTAACGTGAGTGAGGGTAAACAAAAATCAAATGACGCTTTCGAGAGTCTAGCTCTTAGTTAGGTTCCCATGCTGGCGTATGTATGCTGCGAAGATAATGCTTAAAACGAGGGGCTCTCCGCTTTCTGTTATCATGATTTAACCACGGACAGAACCGATAATGATATTAGTTCCGTTAGAATGTTGAGATGCTGTTTTTTTTTTTTTAATCCAGTTAGCGCACTTTAACACCAGTCGCAACTTACACCTCTCTCGTAGTTATTTATTTATTTATTTATTTCAATTGACCTTCAAGACCCCCTCAAGGAGGGTATTACAGAAGGTTTTAACACTCGCGTTTGTAAATTAGTAAAGAAAACAAGAACAATAGGAGTAAAATGACACAAGAAAGTATACAAGGTTAAACTGAAATCATTCAAAAATCAAAACATTGTAAAGACACTTTCAACTATGAGGCAGCGGTGAGAATGACTTCGTTCAATTTCTCTTTGAAATGAAGAGGAGAAGATATGGAAACGATGCTGTGGGGAAGGTCATTCCATTCCTTCGCTGCGCGTGGAAAAAATGAAGCAGACGAGGTCACTGTTCTAGTTTTGGTGCGCATCACGTTGAGTGGATGACCGGTGCGATAAGGCGTTCGTGCGGATGGCATGATGTACGCTGAATTTGGCTGGAAATCGTAATAGAATTTGTGAAAGAGTGTTAGTGTAAAATATTTTCGGCGAAGTGATAGGTTATCTAGTTGAGCACGTTCCTTTAGGCCGGTGACACTTATTTCATATGAATAGCTAGAAAAAATGAACCTGACTGCACGATTTTGAATTGCTTCTAATTGATGACTGAGGTAATTTTGGAATGGGTCCCATATAGCGGCAGCGTACTCTAGCTTTGGGCGGATTAGTGTTTTATAGGCGGCAAGTCTTAAGTTTACAGGTGCGAATTTGAGGTGACGTTTTAGTTGTCCGAGTGATCTGTTAGACTCAGAGATGACATGGTTAATATGTAGTGCCCAAGATAGGTTACTAGAGAAGTGCACACCTAGATATTTATAACTTCGTGCTGATGGAATTGTGGTCTCATTGATAGAATAGTTGTAGGTTAGTGGGTTAGAGCGCCGATGAAAGGAAACTAAAGTACACTTACTAATGTTTAATGACATTTGCCACAAATCGCACCAGGTTTGAACTCCATTAAGATCATTTTGAAGAGATACCTGGTCACTTAGATTAGTAATATTACGATACACAACGCAATCGTCAGCGAATAGGCGGACGTTGCAGGAAACAGAAGAGGGAAGGTCATTAATGTAAATAAGGAAAAGGAGGGGACCCAAAACAGTGCCCTGGGGGACGCCGGAGGTTACGGGTGCGTAGTTAGATGAATGGTTATTGACGTTTACGAATTGCTTGCGATCCTGCAGGAAATTACCAATCCATGTTAGTATCTGCGGGTCTAAGTTAAGTTGGGAAAGTTTGAGCATTAGGCGTTGATGAGGAACCTTGTCAAATGCTTTTGCAAAATCTAAGAAAATGACGTCGGTTTGGATGTTGTTATCGAGGTTCATATGCAGGTCATGGGCAAGTGTGGCTAGTTGAGTTTCGCATGAGAATCCTTTTCTGAATCCATGTTGCGATTGATGAATAAAATCATTAGTTTCAAGAAAACGCGCAACATGAGAGTAAATAATGTGTTCCATAATTTTGGATGATACGCAAGTTAGGGAAATGGGACGGTAGTTAAGTGGTGAGCACCGATCCCCTTTCTTAAAGATAGGAATGACCCTCCCCACTTTCCAATCCTGTGGAACAAGGCCCACAGTGAGGGACTGAACAAATATCATTGAGAGCAAAGCACTGCAGATATTTTTAGTGTTTTTTAGAACCTTGGAATTAATGTCGTCAATACCCGTCGAGGAGGAAAGTTTTATGGAGTCGATTATGTTAACAATACCAGGGAGAGTAAAAGTAATCGGATCCATCATTGGATACTGAGTGCTGATGGTGGAGGGTAGTGTGTCAAGATTTTCATTAGTAAATATAGAACAGAATGCTTCGTTAAGAATGGTGGCGCACTGGCTGTTATCGACACAAGCACCTGACTCATCCATTATGGCTACCGCTGCATCAGGCTTCTGGGGATTTAGCGCTTGCCAAAATTTTCTGGGGTTTTCTTTGAGCATTGACGGGAGTTGTATACAAAAAAAGGTTCGCTTGGTTTCCCTGATAACATGTTTATAGTCATTCTCTATTTGATAATATTTGTCCCATAATCGCGCTAATCCAGACAACCGGGCCTTTCTAAACGCACGTTTCTTCTTATTATTTAGGCGCTTTAGCTTGGCATTGTACCATGGTGAAGATGAATTACTTTTTATATTTATCGATGGTATGTATTGTTCAATGAGTAGGTGTATTTTATTTGCGAATAATTTCCAGTTCTCGTCAACAGAGCGCCCATCAAAGTCATGTTCAAACGATGTAAGAAAATGACTTAATTCTGTATTAATAGCGTCGTAGTTACCTTTGTCATAGAGTTTAATTATTTTTTGGCTATCAATTCGGGTTTGAAGGGGGAAGGCGAAGGTGGCGTGGATTACTTTGTGATCGCTGATTTTACGAAGGAATGCGATAGATTTTAAGCTGTCAGGTTCGGATGTCAGGATCAAGTCGAGAATGTTAGATGTATGTGTTGTGGTTCTTGTGGGTTCATTCACGACCTGTGCGAGATTAAACGTATGGCAGACGTTAAGGAATTCAGAACATTCGGTTGGGTTTGAGGCTGATTGTACTGATAGGTCTGACCACTGAATTCCAGGGTAGTTGAAGTCGCCGAAGAGCAGAAGCTTGGATCGAGGGAATTTATTGATCAGAAATGAGAGGCTTTCATTGACATGAGATGGAAATAGAACGTCGCTGTGAGGAGGACGGTAGCACACCCCAACGAGGATTGTGGAGGTAGCAGAGCTGCAGCGTATCCAAAGCATCTCCAAGGGTGATGATACATTAACGAGATTGCAGACAAAACGATCCTTGATTGCTATTAATACACCCCCACCTCGCCCGGTTGTCCTATCTTTACGAAAAAGCTTGTACCCAGGAGTATCATTGAATACCTCCGAATCGTCAACACTGGGTGAAAGCCATGTTTCGGTGAGGACGACGAGATCACAGTCGGAGGAAGAAATCAGACTGCATACGTCTTCACGTTTCGGCATAATACTTCGGATGTTAGTAAAAAGAACAGATAGGCTAAGTGGGTTTTGTATCGTAGTCGCTTTCACATTTGCGGGTAGTTGATGCACGGTTGTACTTTCCTATGAGTTGCATTTTTTCACTAGTCCTTCAGTAGGGTCAAAGACATAGCGCGTATTGCCAATGACGAGGTGATTGTGGCGGAGTTTAAAAGGCAACGATTGTGAGCGAGCAAATGATAAGAGTTGATTGCGTGCCAGACGGGTTTCAGGTGAAAAATCCTCACTCACGCTGTAAGCAGTTCCCTTAAATCTAAACCCTTTTGCCAAAACCACCTCTCTTGTCTTAAAAGACGAAAATAGTACAACTATCGGCCTGTTTTTTTCCGGGCAAAATTTTCCGATTCGATGAGAGCGCTCAATAGAATTTGGATCGATCTGTATATCAAGATGCCGTGTGCAATGTTCGACTATCAGTTGCTCCGATTCCTTCCAGGACTCCGTCGGATTGTCTTGTAAGCCAAAAAAAAACGAGATTGTTGCGACGAGAGCGATTTTCAGCAACGTCGACACGTGCCGTCAGATCAGCAAGCTTTTTGGCAGTCTCGGCAGTTTTCGAGTTGATAGTACTAACTTCGTCGTAGACGGCAGGAAGGGAGGAAATTTCTTTTTCGATCCGAGCCATCCGATTAGATAGGTCTCCGACTTTCGCGTCTGTTACCGATATGCTAGTTTTTATCGATTTTAGTTCCTCCATTAGGGCGTCTTGTCCAGCATTAATTTTGTCGAGACATTATCAAAGTAAACATGAGCTCCTGTTTGCAAGACGCGATACTTCCGCGCGTTCTCTACGTTCCTGTGTAATATATCAGATTTTTGTTTTACTGCATTTCAAAAATGTTTGAATTCCGGTTCTTGATAGGAAACAGCTGGATGAAATTGCCGTGATTGGTTTTGCACATTTTCCTTTCACGAATAGACACACACACAATCCAGCAAAACTCTATTTGCTTTCTTGTTTTCAGGCGGATTTGGGCGTCATATCTGGATATTGGATTTTCATCGGGACATTCTTGCGTTGGGCTGCCCGTCTCCATTCAAGAAATCGCCCAGTGTTGTATTGCTTCCATCCGGGAAAAAAAGATAGCATGGCCTCGCCCAAAAATGAAGTCCTTTGATAATATTTTATAAGAGGCTATGGCGGCATACACGTAGCATTAGCAAATTATGTTTTCGTTAAAAATGTCATAAAACGGTATCGGGTTGGAATGTTCATGCCATTGCAGAGGCGTAGACTGGTCCTAGTCTGGCCCAAGTACTCGCACGGACCGCCACTGATTCAGAAGTTTATTTTTCGAGGTGAAATTGCGAGAATGAAAGGGGATTCTTTCTTTCAGTCTTGACTTCGGCAAAAACTTGATGACGTAATTTTGGGATCGAAACCACCCGTTTGACGACAGTCGAGCGGTGACTCATAAATTGGACACGAGAACTGTGTGAGCACTCGACTTCGGCTCGTGATAATTCATGCCTCGGTGGACACACGGGTACTGGCTCGTGTTCAACCGCTGCGTTGATGACAATAGCCGAACTCTAACAATCCCTGAGCTCAGCATGCCTTTTCTACTTTGGCAACCCCAGCGCGTGACTATGATTAACTTTGCAGCATAGGATAGACAGCAGGTCTACATCGCCGCTTGTTCTGGCTCCGAGTTGAGCGGAATGAATGATGTCTCATATCTTGCGAAGTTTTTCGACGCCTGCCATTGCCTAGAAAGAAAAAAAGGCACGTTTATTCTCCTATTAAGGTTACGGAGTGATTGGTAGAATTTAGCGAAAGTAAAAATCATTTCAAAACTTCGATAAACTGCCCCCCCCCCAAAAAAAAAAAAAAAGAAAGCTGCATAGTCGCGAGTTGCGTTCCGTTGTGATAAGCCCCTTTGATGATTTGATGAATGTCAGGCTGGATTTTCATTGCAAGTTCAGTCAACCATCTCTTGTGAGAGCGTAAAACACGTTCAACGACAAAGTGCTGCGCCGCTATTCACCTCACGCGACATTATCTGGCTGAACGTGACATATTCCTTGCGTGTTGCCAGCTTTGACCCGACATCTGATAAGGAACACAATCATATCAAGGGATTTTAAATTTTATTACGCGTTACGCGTGCTTAAAGGTAAACTGAATCGGTTTTGTATTTGAGTAAAAAACACTTAAATTATCATCATTTGGCCTCCGGGATCGCGAATATCGAGATTAATTTTCAATTTGGTGCACGTAGGCTGCCGAAAATGATTTTCAAAGCCCCACTGAAGCCCCTATTTCGGAGAGTGACATTATATCCAGAGTTCAGGTTCAGGTTCAGAAAACATTTACTGAATTCCAATGGTTCAATAGTGAGGAAGGATGAAACTGCCGGCGATTCACTGCTAGGGTACATTCAGGCAGGTTGGGTGGAGGGTGATGGGGTCGAGGTAGAGGAATAAGATGGAAGGGAGGGTGAAGGAAGGGCATTCTTCAGTTGTGCATGTCCAGGCCTGTTTCTGAGAAGAACGTGAACAGGCTGGCCAGGACGGTACTTCGTTTGTTCCTTTCTCCGACCGGTTTGCATCATGCCTCCAGCGTTAAAGGCCGATCCTGTGGCTCTATCGCTTCTAGAGTCTCTTGCCGTTCTCGTCCGAACATCAGACACTCTCAGATGAATTGAATGTCGTCGCACCTCGTGTCTGATTTCAGGCAATGGATACACCTGTCCGAGTCTGACACGGAGTCTGGATCGCGGCGACGTCTATCCTCGTCGTCCCGTTTTTTGTGCGGCTAGCGTAATTGTCGCTTCGGCCTCAAGGCTCTGCTATAGTCCGGCGTCGAGCGTATCAAACGTGTGTAGCGCAGCGCACCCAGACACTGACTGGTCGCAGATATCGAGTTCCTGCTCACCGGCGAATGAAAGGAACACGTTCTGCACTACGCTGCGTTGGCTGCGCTGAACGTTGGAGTATAACAGATTGTTTAGTCTTTTTAGCGTCAAGGTTTGCGGCGTCGAAATTCACTCGAGGAAGAAATACTTTCCTCGGGTAGCTCACCCTCGGCTTCCAGGGTTCCGTCTGGCTGCTCTCTCTTGGCTTTGCCTTGCCGTTGCATCGGCGGTTCCCGCTGCATTGTAGCAATGTGGAGGGTGGCAACACCACCCAGAAGACAAGGCCGTTGTGTTGACATGTTCTTGCCACCAGTAAAGGCCAACGCGAGACGCAGATTTAAAACGAGTGCTGCGCCAGTGCTTGGCTTCGAGACAAGTTTGAATAGAACGTTGACGCAATCGTCGTTTCCAGTTTGTGCAAAGAGGTGGCCTTCGCTAATGACGACATCTTTATCAGCACTACTACGGCTTTGTTATTCAGGAGGTGCTGGTGGTGGTTGGGAGGGGTGGTGGCGGTTGGGAGGGGGGGGGGGTTGAGGTCCGCACTCACACGCCATTAGTCGAGTGATAGAACGAGATGGCTCCTCCACGGCAGCCCGGTGTGCATGTTCATCCCTCGTGCCCCCGATACCCATGAGCCAAGGTACCCTTTAAACGGATGCTCGCAGCGATGTTTCGTCTTCTTCTTCGTCTCGAGTTTGGCCGCTAGGCGAAAGATTGCTCCGACCACGGCGTACGGCCAAATGTGTGTTCGAGTGCAGGCACCGTCGACTGCGAGTCCATAAAGATCCGGAGTTTTCTGACCAACGGTGGCGTTGGCAACGTGGGTCGTGTCTCTCATCGCTTCGAGTACAGCTTTAGCTCAGCTTCTGCGCAGACTGGCACTCTGGGATCTCCATGCCCTTCGTGACGCCCATGGCCGAGTAGCGCCAGGCTACAGCCGGCGTCCTTTTCTTCTGAATACGCTGCGTCCACGTAACACCGTTGCCATTTCTCCGGATAATTTTAGAAGCGCTAGTTTCTTTTTGGGGCAGGCAGTTCGGTGCCGGCATGATGCACTCAGCACGCTTACGCCTTCTTCTACTACAGATCCTTGCCACTGCATGGGCCGAAGAACCTACGCATCATCCACGGACATCGGTAACGTGCAGATTTAAAGAGGGCTGCGGGTCTACATCTGCTGCGTCTATTACCTGCGGTTTTCCTGCCTGATGCCTGACGCGTCTGGCAACAACGGAGCGGCACATCGTTATGAACACCGCCTACGAAAGGAAGCATCAGTCACTTCTTCGACGGGGTTCGGTGAAGGCATGACGCACGCAGCACGCTTACGCCTTCTACTACAGTTTAGTCCTGTGTACTACGAAGCTTCGTTGCTCGACGAAAACGTCAGCCAGCATCGTTCCTCATTGTCTTTGAAGAATCTGTGTTTTTGGTGCCGGAAAGCTTCTGTCGAATTCATATGCCGCGTTTGTGGAAATGATGATGATAATCTCTGGAGATGTTGCAACTAAATCGTGGACCTCTCACGGACAGTCAAATTCAGAAATTGTTGAAAGCCATCGATTTAGCTACCAAAATTGGACAAGGGTCAAGAAACGCTTGTATATCAAGTGGCTGAAATTAAATACAAAGCCGGTTTCACTCGAGCAAGAAGATAGAAGCCCTAAACGAGAAGTTTAAGACAGTGGAAACAGAAATTGCCTTGCTAAACAGCTTTAAAGACGAAATGCAAGAAGTCGGCGCACACTCGAGTAGACTATCCTCCCAGTCTTGCCGCGGTCTGCTCCAAACGAAGATGACCTGCCAAACAGGTCAAGAAGGCAATAATCTGCTTTTCTATTGTATTATCGACGAACCTAAGGAAACATGGTCTCAATCAGAATGAAAAATACTTGAGTTCTGCAGAGGTAGACTCAGAGTGACCGTGGCAGATAGTGACATTAGGACGTGCGCATAGGCTGGGCCGACCATAACCCAGAAAGAGCAAGACCTGTAATCGTAAGCTTCCAATTCTTTTATGGGCCAAAAACAACGTGTCCTGCCCTGAGTATTCAAGCTGAAAAATAGTGAATTCTCAGTCGGCGAAGAAGTTTTCAGATAAAGTCAAGATATGAACGCAAGCAGCTGTTCGATTTCGCCAAATTCACCACAACAGTCGTTTAAGTTGCGTTGTGCTAAACTTAATTGTCATCGATGGAAAACATTTCTACTACGATAACCTTGAGGGATGTGTAAAGGAAATAAATGCATAACAACCACTGCGGAAAGCTGGCCGCAAGCCAAAAGCCGCAGTGGCAACTTACCGTCATGACTGTTAACTCCCACAGTGTGAAACATGAAGTGGAAGACTTGGCTGACGTCATTACTCTGGCTAAGCCTAGTATTGTGATTGGTACGGAGTCCTGGCTTGAAGATTCCATTAGAGATGCTCAAGTGTTCCCTCGGACTCTGTTACCGTTGAGGTAGAAACCGTGAGGTAGAAACAAATATGGTGGTGGTGTCTCTCTTTTAGTTCATGACAGCCTGCAAAGATTTGAGGCCAAGCGTTAATGGTCTGAATTGAATCGGTAATTAGGCATTGTGTAAGATTGGGGGAATTACTAGAAAATGGCGAATGTATTACTATGGGCTCCTTTTTAAAAGCCTTCTGCTTCAGATGAAGCTGCAATGTCCCCTCTTTTTATATATTGTCATTTATCAACTATGGCGGCCTTGTGCTCGGTGGTGATTTTAACTTTCCTGATGTAGAGTGGGCAGACGGTCAACCCATGACGCTGAATACTTCCCATGTACAAGACCTTTCTTAATTTTGTTTCCAGTTTTGAGCTCTATCAGCATGTTTCATTCCTGACGAGTCTAGGGAAAACGAGGGCCGGCACGTTGGACTTGCTTTTGAGTATTAATAAAAGTTTTATACCCTCTCTTCTATGATTCCTGGGATTGAAGCGATCACCAAAATTATAGAGGGAGTATACCAGCAGGCTTGAAAATAAAGGGTCGAACCTTACCAGAAAACGGTATTCTGTATGACCGCGGAAATTATGAGGGCATCTCAAATGATCTCTGTAATTATTTCTCTAAGTTTGAGAGCTCTCCCACCACTTTCATGTTGAAACTCTTTGGAATCTTTTTTAGGAATAAAGTTAATTATTTAGTTGAAGTACGATAACAACATCTTAAGTTCCAGTCGATGTAAAGACAAACCGTGGATGAACGCCGAACTAGGGTAATTGACCAAAAAGAAAAGGCGAGCATATTTCAAATGTCGTTTAACAAAACGACTCTAACTCTCTTTCACAACTAACGGTCTTACGTAAACAATTGAAAAATAAATCGAAGTGAATGTAAACTCAAATTTCAGAAGTCTTTAAAAGATAAACTAAGAAAAAACCTGAAAGAACCTTGGAAATATGTAAACTCAAAAAATAAAGTAGCACTCGGAATTCTCCCAATTGCTAACTGCGGACAACTAGTCTCAGAAGACGAAGAAAAAGCGACACTTTTATTAGGTACTTCCAATCTGTATATACGACCGTACTTCCTAATGATTACCTACCTTCTCCTGGTATGTTGCTAGAAAGTATTGGACGAAATTGCAATTTCTTATGACGGAATCTCGGAAATGAATAATGAACTAAAAGCCAAGAAAGCAGGCGGTCCCGATCGCATACCCAACCGTATGCTGACCGAATGTTTCGAGATCCTTTATATCATATTTGAAAATCTTCTTTAAACAAGTCGCTCTCTAGTGGAAAGCTTCCTGGTGAATGGAAAA
>JAZHYW010042312.1:0-45700 GCA_037355805.1 Ixodes ricinus | reverse complement strand
GGTCTATAGTTCCGCAGTGCTGGCGGACGACGGAGGTCACCTTGGAGGCGACGACGAGCCCGCGCCAGGGCAGGGAAGCAACTCCGATGCTCTATATCGCTCTCTATTCCAGTGTCAACGAAGTGAGATTGCTCCGGTGGCAAGAAAGAGCTAACTGCACCTCGCGCAGCGCGGAGAAGTTTTGAATTTTTGCAAAATGTTGTATAGAATCGCCATGCTCTGAAGTCGTGCCTTCGGCATCCACGGCGGTTCATGCTGGCTTTGAGACGAAGTGCGCTCACGTTGCATAGACTCCGTTCGCACGGTGCCACAGGCACTGAGAGCTCGAGGTCGCCGCTTTGATGGAATCTTCCGCAGAACGCGCGCTCGCGCTAGAATATGCATGTGTCTTAAAAGCCAGGAGCTGCGGGCCAGCTCGCGCTCGAAGCTTTCGCTACAGTCTCAGCTTAAGGGTGAACGTAATATGGGCCCTCTCTGTACTTCGCCATAAACATTATGCGGCACAAGCTTACGTAACACTCTCCTAAATCGTCTTGCTGTTGCGCCGGTCCAATCACTTCGCCGTTAACGACAGAAACGCCCTCTCTGGAGGCCGAAGCAAGTCGCGAGCAGCTTCGCATGGCTGCTCAGGCGATTCGATCTGTGCCCGGTTTGCCGTGGTTGATGAGAAACTGGCGTCACGAAGCATGCCCCAAGAAAACAAGCGCTGGCCCTATTTCTGTCTGTGTTCGTGTGCCTTTTATGACGCCGAGATAATCATCATTACTTGTGCTCGAAGGCAACGTTATCCGGCAGTTCTGGCGGTAACTTCATGCCATGTCTCTCGCAATTACTACAAAAATGGCCCGACGATGTTGCAGGGAAAATGTTGACGTCGTCATGTACACCGTCGTTATTAATAATTCTATGGCTGTTTTAACAAAAACAGTGCTCGAAAAGTGTTCCTTGGAGTCATTTTTGTCTCTTGTAGCTTTAGCGGACGTGCGAAATTGTTTGGCTTTTCTATAACTTTACGTCTCTCTTTAATATATTGAGAAAATTAAAATAAATTCTTTAGTGTATTTACTTAAACGGGAAGTAACAACCACGGCTAATGAAAGCGCGGTTATATTAAAACTTTTTTTTTTTGTAATCTCATGTTCACATTATTTTGCATACCACTGTGTTTTGGGGTAGTTGTTCCAAATGTGTAAATGATTTCTTGAAAGCTGCGTTCAATCTAGGTTATTAAGAACATAATAAATATTAAAAACTATTTGTTCTACGAAGGCTTTCGAGCATGTTCTCGAAGTATGATGACTTATAGGGGAAAGCTTGTCACTTTCCAGCGTCACTAAAAAGCGTCCCACAATCGATTATTGCATGCTTGCAGCAATTCTTATAAAACGCACATGATATACATCCGCAACATCGCGTGACGTCACAGACGTTACTTGACGTCAAGTATCACTCGTAATCATGTTCCTACCGTGACCAAATTATGTCTCGTGGTCACGTCACATGCACGGATCCGTGATTCAAGTGCGTCCGTGTTGCTAGAAATGATGTCAGGTGCCTCTTAATTAAGCCCTAAATGGGGCGGGTCAGGCATCACGCTTTAAAGTCTGCCCACCTGCAGGTGAACAGAAAACAAATGAAGAAATTAAATTAAATATAACGTCACAAATCTCAATACCTTACATAATATTTAGCCTCTGACGACTCGATCACAGTAAAAACGTATACTTCTCTTTTTGTCCTTTTCCCACTTCTCCTCATCAAAGCGTTACATTTAAATGTATCTCAAACAAAGCCAATGCATCAGATGAAGTCGCTTCATTGAACACATTTTTTCTGCATCGCTAGACCCCTACGAATCTGAGGAATTGTGTTCTCCTGAAGTATATCACCATATATATATAATTTGGCACATTGCTTCAATAATTCTGTTATATTCCACATTGCACGGATGAACCGTCTGATTAATTAAAGAAAGATCGCCAATTCATTAGTTCGAATCATTTTTTTCCGTGTACGATTTAATTGTTTTAGGTATTTGCACAAAGATTAAAATATCAGATATTGGCCGGGGGTACCGGGGAGGGGAGTAGGGCGAGGGGAGGGGGGGGTGATGTAGTGGAATGTTTTTAAAACCACCAGGTTATGTTGCAGCAGGCTATGACGTGACTTCGAACATAATTTCACAACCTAAACCCAGAGCGCGTCAGGAGCAATTTCATTTTCAAAACAACATTAGTTTGCGCAGCGGATGCCAATGAATACGTCACCTACATTTGATTTTCGTTCTTTCAGGCTTCCATTGCGTTGAGATGGAACGTGCGGCTAATTGGTATATTGTAAGAATACTGAAACCGCCTTGAAACAAAAGGTAATAAAGCGCACTGTTTGTATTTTAATGAGTAAATGGTCATGGAGGGCCGTCATGGAGGACCGTCATAAAGTACCGTCCTCAGAAAACCTTCACGAAGGACCGTAACTCGATCCCATAAAGCCCATTCAAAATCAACATGAGCAGGACCCCCCAGTGGGGCCCGAACCTGAGTCGGCACGGTGGCAGTCGGATACTGCGGCCAGTGAGCCGCGTAGTACAACTACACCAAGAACACAAAACGGAGAGCAGCTGAGAAGCGGTTTCTAGTCCTTCTTCCCTGGCGCTTTTAGTATTCTTTGAGTGATGGTGAGAGTGACAGTATTTATTGCACTTATAGTTTACTATACTTTTCTCCGAAGGTATGACAAGCCTTCCCGAATCAGTATTTTATATTGCGCGATGATTAATTGTTGTGCTTCAGGGGCTGGGGGGGGGGAGTAATGACGGGATCAGAACGCTGCAAATCCTGGGCGCTGACATGCGGCGGTCCCGAGGGAAAAAACAAGAAAAAGAGCGACAGAAGAGCGTAGAAGGAAAACAGACGAAAGGCTAGGCCTGTTCGCTTTGCCGCGACGAGTTCATTTCCTGGAGCGCTTGTCAACTTTATTTAGTCTTATACAATGCACGATTCCGGTGTTTTCCTGCAAAGTAAGCAAGAAAAGAACAAGCTAAAACACCTTACATGTGATGTACTGCACTGCTGCTTCTTTGTGCGTAGTAAGGTGTCGCCAGCGATATGGGCCCATTGGGACCGCCAATTGGGATCGCCGATGGTCGCGTCCGTGTCCCGCCGTTCCCAAGCGGCCCCCATGCATGGGACTTATCCCTCTACATTACTACGTTAACTCTATGCTGTGCTTCCAGTTCATTGTAAAGCAATCTGAGACGAGAGTCGCCGATCGCCAGCCCGCCAAATGCGCATCATCGCCAGCGGGAGAAGGGCACTCGAGAGAGGTAGGACACAGCCTTCTTCTCGTAGTCTGATAGAGTGTACAAGACGCAGGTTGAAGTGAGACCGATGACAATTTTACGTCGTTGTCTCGGTTATCAACCACAGGCTACGCGCAACAAAAATGCGCTAAGATTTATAGACCGTTTTATCTGCAGATTAAAACTTGAAATAACAATTAAATATTGCTTCTCCGTGTACGTCATTATGGCGCAGTCTATCGTTCGGTCAGATTTTAAGTGCTCCCGCACTCAAACATTGAAGAGCTGAACGAGCTACGCTCGTCCAGCACTCCGCTGACGCCAGCAGCCATGTTTGTTCACATTTCAAACCAAAGCGCGAGATGTAATCTGAGTGTAGATTTGAGAACAATAATGACTCCACTCTACCTTCATTAGTTGCTTCTCAAAAATAAAATATTAGTCGATTAAAATACTATTACGGCATGGAGGCACAAATTTACAACCAACCTTTCACACGTCAATCATCTCTCCAGCCAATGAGAGATCTAAGCACCTTGTAAGCAGGGGACGGGCCTTAGCGGGCTGTGACCTCCACCTACTGCACGTAATTTCCGTTTAGCGGCGTAAATATTGCTCCAAAATGTTTTATTCTTTGTAGTAAATTTTAGAGCGCAGCTCTTAGGCGCCCGTTTCCGGCTTGAGCGGCGTCGCCGTCGGCGTAACCGTGCGCGTTGCATTATGCGACGTTTCGCCGCTAAAGTTAGCGGGGAACTTTTCCCGCTAAATATAGCGGGTTAAGTTTTCCGCTAAATTTAGCGGAGAAATTGACGTCACGTGACCTCAACACCTATTCAGTTTCCCTGCTAAATTTAGCGGGGAATATGACGTCACGACTTCGTGGCACGTCACCCATGAACAAATTCAGCGGCAGGATGAGAGGAGGAGGGGAGGAGGAGGGAGGAGGAGGAGTGGAGGCTATGGAGGAGGAGGGGAGCACACCCTCCCCTCCGTATCCTCCCCTCCTCCTCCTCAAGAGCTGCGCTCTAGTTTCGCATTACAGAGTTTTGCAAACGTCTTTCCTTTTTTATCTTTATTATACATGTCTCTTTAGAAAAATGTATTTGTTTCCTTGCAGTGTCCCTTTAAAACCACACCACATAAAGCGTTTTTTTTTTACGCGTTTTGCTTATTTTATTGTCGGCGCACGTCACTCGAGGCTCACCCACAACAATGATACGCGCGGGGCGGCGCCGAGGTCTCGCCGGGACGGATATCGGCACAGAGCTACGCGCGCCGACGAAGTGCGTGAAGCTTCGCCGACGTCAGCGCGAGGTGACGCTGACGTCGGCGAAGTGCGAGAAGAACGCCCCGTGTGGCTTTAAAGTGAGACAGAGGACACGTGTAGAGACTGAGCAAGAGAGGAAGACGCGATCGCGCGGCGACTTCAGAGTGCCGTGCTCTGGTTGGAATGATTGCTGCTGGGTATAGATGTAAAGCTATAGCTGCCTTTGTCTCCACTCACTCTTCGAATGCTCTCAAACGCGAACGCCGAACGCAGCGTGTTTGGCGTTGCGAGCGCGTTCGAAGAGTTAGTAGAGACAACGGCAGCTAGCTTTGCCTATACTATGGCGCCTGGAGCGCGTCTCCGACTGGTGTTGCTTAGCGTCCTAGGCTTCCGATACATCAAAAGTGGTCCCGAAGTGGCGGTTGGTCGTAGAAATGCTGGTGAAAAGCACGAGCGAAGGCGAGTGTCGCTGTCATCATTCGGCGTCTCCACTTCTTGCTGCCGAAGCTTCCGTGGACTGTCACACCTTGACGGCGACCTGCAGAAGAACAGGCGTCTGCCACAGCCCATCACCGCCACTGGGACACCGCCAGGATCGCGACCGGCGACAGCGCGATACTTTCATGACGTCATAAGGCGGAGATCGAGGGACCACTTTTTAGGACGCGGTAAACACACCAATCGGAGGCGCGTTCCAGGCACCATACCTACACCTACTCATCATTCGAACCAGAGCTCGGTGTCCTGACGACCCCGCAAGCTCTCATCTCCACCTCTCCCCCGGTTTCTACCCGTACAGTACCATTCCTCGTCTCTCTGACACCGCCCTTTCGTAGCACGGGGGCAGTTTTCTCGTGTTTTTGTATAGCAAACACGTTGCCTATCTGATTTCTCTCAACAACCATTTCGTTCATTCATGCTTACTACTACAATATTAAAAATAAACCTGCGCTTCAGACTCGGGAGTCTACCAACACCGCTTCAGAACATAAAGAAGTTCCCGGTTCCTTGCAGTGTCGTGCAAACAAACCTCGGGCGCAGCCGTGACGCTGCACACTGCTGCGAACGATTAAACAGCCGCGTTTAAATTTAGCGGATTTGCTTTCCGTTGAAATTAGCGGATGGTGTTCACGTGAAACTGTGACGTGACATCATGGCATGGCGTCGCGTCTTATCATGACATTACGTAACACTAAATGTACGCTACATTTGGCGAAGGAATTCCTGCGCTAAGCTTAACAGAGACAAAGGAAATTTTCGTAGATGGTTTCTTCCGTCCCGTAACGCTCTCCGCAACCAGCTACAAGATCCGGAACTGTGCAGTCAAGGCCAGCGGCGCGCGTGCGTACTAGCGGCGTCTTCGTTGCGGAGAGCGTAGCGCAGTAGGAAAACGATCTGCGAGAACTCCTTATTATTCCCCGAATGTAGCGGAGACATTTTTCTGCTAAATCTGGGTGTGGGAAAACATCAACGTCACGTTACTCTGTGACGTCAAAATGTCGCGACATTGTGATTCCCCGCTAAACTTAGCCTAGAATTATTTTCCGCTAAATTCCGAGGTGAAACTTAGCCGCTAAGTTTAGGGGACACATTAGGAAGTTCTAGTAGACCGTGTTTCTTCCTCCGCTAACCCTCCGCTACGAAGAAACCGCCACTGCGCCTGCGCGCCGATGGCCTTGGCTGTAGAGTTCCGGGTAGCTGGAGGGCTTAGCGGAGGCGGAAACACAGTCTACTAAAACTTCCTATTTCTCAAGGAGAATTGGGCGGGAAAATTGTGAACTTATGCTGCGACGTCACGTCACACGGCGACGTCCAAAATGTTATGGCGCTGCGATTTCCCGCCGAAACTTGGCGAAGAAATTATCCCGCTAATTTTGATGGGACACGACGTAGTGCACGTACACAAAACACACACACGGTATATCCGTCGAGAAACCTCGCCCATATAACGGCTGTCGTATGGGGAAAGATACACGGAGCCATACCGCCTAGAAGACAAGGGCTGTGCTTTCCCGCCCAAAACATGATTACTTGTAGACCCGCGCTGCGTCGCCTAGCTCGCGTCAGCGTCGCTTGGCTCGCGTCAGCGTCGCCGCCAGCGCTTCTCCCCGGCGTCTCGCAGCGAGCGCGACGCTGGCACGCGGCGACGCCAAGAAGGACGCGTCGCCTCTTTTCGGCGATTCTCGTCGAGCTTCGGCTTGTTGGCCGCTTGGGGGCGGGTCGGGAATCCACTAACGATGACGTCACGCTCAGGCTTCGTCTTCTAGCTGGTATTGCACGAATACAGTAACAAATCAAATTAAATTAAATCCGATTTATTTGACATCCATTTTACATTATGTCAGGGGGGGGGGGGTCAGGCAAAAAGTCACCAAAATGCGACTTAGTCTGGGTCAGCACCCCTCCCCCCCCACCACACTGCACGCACATACAAACAGAATTTGCACAAAATAGTTAATAAAATTGTTATATAAAGAATATTTGCAACAGCACTGGTGATACTTATACATAGCAAAACACGAGATAAAAAATATGTTAAGTATAAAAAAGAAATTATTATACAAGCAAAGTTAAGTAAAAATTAAAAAAAATAAGAACAAAGAAACGAGGATTGTAGTTTAATGATTGAGAGAATTGAGTAAGGAAGACGACGGGAAATACGGCGATTGATTTCTATAGTTACTGCGAGCGTGAGGAATGCATACCATGTAACATGAAACAAAATCGACGCAAGAGGGGGAGGGGGGGGTTGAAAACTCGATCGGCAAGGGCATGTGGTAGGAACGATCGCGCAAGGGCCGTCCAACGCCGCCGATGATCGGCCGCTGTTAATTTTACGACCCCTTGGGGAATTTGCCAGCCAAACGAGGTTTCTTCTTTAACTGCGGGGGGAACGGGGTTTTCCGGCGGCGCTTCTTCCCTTTTATACCCGCTACTGAGGGAACCCGTTTCGCTGTTCCTATAGCGTAGTACGTTTTTATTACGCGCGCAACAACTTTTCGTTAATTTTTTTTATTTTTATTATTTTCTGGTTGCCTATCAGCTTCTCTGCCTCTTTGAAAGGCAAAGAGGCACGCCAGATTTTTAACGCTTACTCCCTGATGGCTATTTTACGGCTCGGGAGAGCTGACCAACTTCACGGATAGAAGACATCCAATTTTTATTTAATCTGTCCAGACCCGACCCCAATCAAACGAGAGAATGCAACTAGAGTAGCAGAAATAAGTACTCCAGATAAGCTAAGATACCAAAAAATATATATAAATAGGAAGAGAAGCCAACTTCGAATTGTTGCAATTGGATGGAAGTCTAAAGCCACGGTCACACCGCTCCAATACATCGTACAAAAGACGGCATGTGCGAGCTTCTGGCATGTGCGAGCTTCCTGCTGTAGCGCATGCGCAGTTCGTACAGGAGGCCTTATTGTACAGTATCGGACGTGCAGAACCGGTTTCCTAAAACTCTCTAGTGTCTGAAGCAAGTTTCTCCCATTGTATGACAGTCCTGACAAGTCGGTCATAAAAAGAAAGCTGTCTGAAGACATGTTGGAAACATTACTAATGTATAGCTTAGAATGCGCGTGAGGCTTGTCCGCAGATTCTTTTGTCATCGTGTCTGCAGAAGAACTCCGTGTCGTTTTGTAGGATGTACGAGTAACGTGACTGAGGGTAAACAAAAATGAAATGACGCTTTTTGAGAGTCTAGTTAAGTTAGGGTTGCTCTGCTGGCGTATATGGCTGTGAAGATAATACTTAAAAAAACGACTCTCCACTTACTTTTGTCTGGATTTAAACCACGGGCAGAACCGATAATGATATTATTAAATGGTTCCGTACAATGTTGAGACGCTTTTTTTAATCCCGTTGTTTGCGCACTTAATGCATGTCGCAACTTCATCTGCGTAGACCTCTCTCGTAGTTATTAAAGTAAACATGAACTCCTGTTTGCAAGACTGATACTGCAGCGCATTCGTTACGTTTCAGTTTAAATATCGGATTTTTTTTTGCTGCATTCTAAAAATGTTTGAATTCCGGTTCTTGATAGAAAACAGCTGGACGGAATCGCAGCGATTGGTTTTGCCTATTTTCCTCTCACAAATAGGCACAAACACCATCCAGCAAAACTATATTTGCTTTCTTGTCTTCAGGCAGATTTGGGCGTCATATCTGGATATTGATTTTTATCGGGACATTCTTGCGTTGGGCTGCCTTTCTCCATTCAAGAAAGCGTCCAGTGCACTAAGCTATGGCCGCCAGGGAATGCCACCTTCGACACCCCGACGAGCTTGAGCGAGCAGGGAGTCGATAGTCTTCGTGCGCGATCCCCGAAGAGGAATTTCAAACTATGGCCGCTAAAGCATGACATAACAAGCAGAAATCATCCGCTTGGACGGCTGAAAACGCAGTAGAAAAACACGGCGAAATATGTGTCAGTACGAACAAGAAACCTCGTTGAAAATGAAGATGACATCAGGGTACATAGTTGCTTGACATACAGCCAACCAGCAGGATGCCCGCTGAGATGCTGGTGGTAGCACTTTATAATATCGGTTTTAGACCAGATCGCGGTTTCTCATTAGAGAAATATTTTGGCAGTGGACGTATCTTGTATTCGTAAATCGATATCAGTCATTTATTTTGGTTCGACTTTTGACCGGAGTTACTCCTTAGGTAAAATAGAAATGCTTGATTTATATTGATCCTACGGATAAAATTGATATACACAGAGCCAGTTTCCGCGGCACTGTTTGACACATGTGGTAGATATTGCCTAACGATAATAATCCCTGAAGAATGGGAACAAGGGGTGACAAAGGACAAACACAAATCTCCAAACATAGCAGTTTTTTATTATTAATAATATTTGCTTATAATCGGCTGTTATTGTATTACAAACTCTGTCTTTTTCTATGCAATAGTGGAAAAATCAAAACAAATTAGTCGTTAGTTGTTTATACAGCAGGAGTTTAGTCTGCAGAAAATGGGGACGTTGTTACTCACTGTAGAAGAGCAATTTAGCCAGTGCAGTACGACTGCTTGCCTGGGGTTGTTAACGTTCACCACGCAGTAATAATACACGACCGCACCTCGTAACGATACTCATCCATATCGAAACGGGCTGGGGTGGAGATTGAACCCATTATCCATGGGTTCTGCAGCGGAAGATTTCGCTCCACGTGCTCCGAGCTGGTGTGCACTAAACCACTCGGCCACCGATCCTTTCTTTTTTCTTTATTGCTATATTTTGACAGCGAACGAAGAACCACAATGCACGAGACATTTCACTTGAGCATGTAAAATAATATATTGAGCAAAGACGACGTTAGTGAAGATGACGATAAAACGCCGCCTGCGTGGTTTTGACAGGCGGTGAGATTGGTTAAAATTCCCTGATCATCGACAGCTTCACAAAGGCCGGCAACCACATCCATTTCCGGACATATTATCTGGTACACGGCTGCTATGAAGTTCACATTTTGAATGACGGCCACCGATTTTCCATCTTCCATGTGATAGTGAAAACGTCTTGGGTCTCTTGTTTCTTTTCGTACGTACAAAAACTGACGAAGAGAAGGAGATGAGCACGCGGGGATGCAAGAGCGCCGAGATCTGATTGGAATGATTAGTGGGTAGACATAAAGGCTAGCACGCTGCCTTTGTCTAAACTCATTGTTTGGACAGGAACGCAAAACGCTGGCGTCGGGTGTTCGGTGTTCGCCTTCGCGTTGCGATGGCTAAAGTAGTTTTAAGCAAGTTACGACGTACACGCTTCCTACCCTTGGCGTAGATCACTTTTTTGTCCCTTCACCAATCTGCCCCTTGCCGCAGTGGTAGGATGTTGAGCTCACATTTATAAGGTTGTAGGCTTGATTCTCGTTGGAGCATGTATAGAATTTCGCTTTTTCCTCTCAATTTATCTCACTTTTGTGAAGATTTTTCTTTGAAGTGCGTTTTGTAACGTGTTTGGTGGCGGTCCGCGTCACATGTTCCTCGGCGATCCCAGCCCTTGGGCACATTCTGCCCTTGTCCCAACTCACGGTTCGAACGCGAACGTTACTGGGTTAGCAGCAGTGAATAATAGTTCCTCAAGATGGGGAATCATATTGTAACACCTAAGACTGTGGTGGGGAAAAATTCATCATGTAATTGATCAAGATGGTGAATCATATTGTTACACCTAAGACTGTGGTGCGGAAAATATAAGGAATCTTCCAAATCGAAAAACAGTAGGAGAACGTCTAAACTCAGCTGTTTTAATTAGTTTTTCGCTCGTTATATAGAACCGGTGCTGACTTTGCCGACCTCTTCACGGATACATTCTTTGTGGACACAACAACCGAATTCAGCAAGATCATGAGACCTACAGTAGAAACATTCTTCTAAACTGTACAACCCTCTCTCAAAGAGGCTGTGACCTTGAGACACTTTCTTTAAAATGAATAACAAAACCCTCTAGCAGCAAATAAAAACGAATAATATATTCTGTATTAAAACGTAACCCGGAACTTGACGTTTTTACCCCTTATAACAAAATGCTGCGTTTAGTTGTGTTTTCAAGTGCTGTCTAGATGGAGGGGATTGTTACGTTATTCTCGTGTGTCACTGTTATTATTATTTAGTGATACTGTCAGCCATTGCATGGCTATTACAAGAATGCTAATGTGATATAAAAGGGAAACATTTATGCACACACAATAAAGAAATCAATGCATACAAACCGATAAGGAATCATAAATTCATGGCATATTTGTCAAGCGCTTTGCTATTCATGTTTTTCACAAATTCAGAGACTTTTGTTAAAATTACGGTTTCATTAGGAAGTTTATTTCATTCTCTAGTGGCCCTTGGAAAGAAACTATACGTAAAACAATCATTTTTAACAGCTGGTTCCCTAATATACGTGCTATGACGGTGTCGCGTAGATTCACCAAAGCGCACATTCATGTAATTATTCTTGTCGATTTTAACCAAATCATCAAGGATAAGGAAAATAAATTTATGGCGATCACACTTCGTTCTTAACTCAAGAGCAGGGAGTTCGGCAAGTCTACTAAAGTTCAGTGGGTGAATGGGAACGATGGTATTTGTTAAAAATAAACCTGGAAGCAAGCCGTTGGACTTTCATCGAGTTTTGACAAATGTACGGTTCATTTGTTATTCGAGAACAGGTCTCACCAAAGTTTTGTAAGCCATTTCTTTTTATTTCTGGCGAAACATTTGGGAGATATCTTGTAAGATACCAAAGTGCCTGGTTCGCTTTCGTGGATACATTTTCGACATGAGTATTTCATCGTAAATCACTTGTGAACGTTACTCCTAAATACTTATGTTTGTCTACAGGGACAAGTTTGGTGTCACCAATAAAAGAATCTTAATTTAAGAATTGCTTTTTTTCTCGTTATTGAAATAAATAACCGATTTGCGAGGGTTTAGAACCATTTTTCATTCGTCGCACCAAAGCTTGACTTTGAGCAGGTTATCGTTTAGATTAATTTTATCTTGAACAGTTTCGATTTTGTTGTATAATACACAATCACAGCTGATGTCGTCTATGAACAAGAAAAAAAAGTGGGCCTATCACACAAGCCTCTGGCACTCCTGAAGCAACATGAACGAGCCCAGACACACAGCCGCCAGACTCTACAAGTTGTACTCTAGATGATAGATATGAGCGAATCCAGTTTGTAATCGTTGGGTTCCGAAATAAGGCTTCAATTTTTAATAATAATTTCAGGGTGAGACACTTTATCGGAAGCCCTTGCTAAGTCTAAGAATATTATAACCGTTTGACCACGATTATTTATGGTTTGGAAAAGATCATGCACTGTTTCAATAAGTTGTGATGTTGTAGAAAGATATTTACGGAATCCGTGTGGATACTGATACAACATATCGTGATTGTTAATGAACGTTAAAAGCTACTTCGAAACAATGTATTCAAAAAGTTTTGAGCATCTACTAATGAGAGATATTGGCCGATAAGTATCTACAGATGAAGTCGATCCTCTTTTGTGTATAGGAATAATTTTGGCAATCTTCCAGCGTTTTGGTACAGAACCAGTATTTATTGATGACTGAAAATTTTTGATCAGATACTTAGCGGCCCATTCAGCGTACCAAAATAAACAAAAACATGTGGAATTTCATATCGGGACCGGGAATTTTTTTAATGTCAATATTAAGTAAGAGATTTAGAACTCCCTGCTCTTGAAATATTTAATCATTAATTCGAGGATACTCAGAAAAATCTCTCCCTCCCTGGAAAACCTGCGTTATTATGAGTAAACACAGATGAAAAGAAATAATTAAATTCCTCAACTCGCTGTTGACTGTTATCGGAAGTAAATTCCTTCTTGGATCGGGGATTAACATATCGCCAAAATTTGGCTGGGGCTTCAGTAAGAAATCTTTTAGGAGCGATGTTGTAACATTTTTTTCTTTGAATCTTTTACGATCCTTTATGCTCTGCATTAGATAGCTGCATTGTGTACCTAAATTATGACGGTCAGTGAAGGCTACCATTGCGGATGTAACCCACCGGCAATACCGGATTGAATTCTAGATAGTCAAAGTCACACTGCACTACTACTAATTCTAAACCGTGTTCGAGAACGTAGCAGACGTCAAAGCTTGAAAAAAAAAACACTACGACGAAAAACAACGCGGTTTTTATTTTCAAAACGGTGAGTGCACTTTACACTCAAGCAGAAACGCGACTTTTTTTTCTTTTTTCGTCTCAAGACTTTACAGCTCAGGATCTCCCTGCCGCATTTTAGGAAGCTCAAGCTATTCAGCAAGAATCAAACAGTTGCTCTCCATGATGATCTGGAAATTATGCCCCATTTATTTGCAGGGTACGTTCATCTCCGAAATCTTACAAGTTCAAGCAGCTGTTTAGCCATTTCGATTATCCATCGCGCATATTACTACGATGAGCCTTTAATAATAAGCCCCTTGTTTGTATCACAACGCCGAGCGTGTTCTATTATGCATCGGGCACACAGCCGGCCCCCACAAATTAATTATGCCCGAGGCATACGTGAAGCGCATGCACCACAAACGCGTCGAGCACATTTAGACGCACTAGAGGATAGAGAGGGCGGACTCAAAGATGTAAGAGGACTCATAGACGTAAGAGAAAAGGAAAGGAAAACAGGCGTATATTAGCTCCCTCTATCGCGTACGACGGTTGGAGCAAGATCCGGAGTTACAGACACCTGCGACTGTAGACGCCGCCGCCGTCACCTCGCTGCTCACTGGAGAACACCCGTTATGTATGCAATATATGGACGTATCTCTAGCTTGCTTGTACTTTCATCCGGGTCGTTTGCGCAATATCTGGCCGTTAATGAAGAGTAGCATCAGCAGTAACAATGGCCACGAGGTGTCTAACGTCTGCTAGTCCAGCAGAACCAAAGTACATCGTTTCACCATACGAGGGAGCGAATGCCGACGCTGCGAGCCCATCGCAGCCAATTCAATGTCACGTGAGCGTCACGTGATCTTCGGAAGGGGCGCAGCAAAGCGCGGGGAGTGTGGTCCCCTCATAACGTCCACAGCGCTGGATTGGTTTCGGGACAGCTCGCGGCAGCCACTAGTGTCCATCGTAAGGTGAAACGGCCGGTACAAAACAGACGAGATCGGATGGTAGTTCTTGCTCATGGCTCGAGCTGGCGCCTAGATAACGAAAAGATGGAAAGGTGGGAGAGGGTGGGTAACCTAGCTAGGAAAGCGGTGAGGGGTGGGAGGAATGGTGAAACGGCGTCAGCGAGCGGGAGCAGGCAAAAGGCGCAAGGTTGGGGAATATGTCCATAAGTAATGAAACGCTCTTGGGGATATACGTACATCGGTCCCCCCCCCCCTCCCTCCAGGCGGCGCCAGCACGTCGCATAATTCACGTGGCGGTGCTTTTCGGAGAGGAGTTGGCGACGACAACGAACGGAACCAGATGGAGCGCAGGTTCGCAGAAGGAAAAAAAGGGGAGAACGGCGAGGCAGATATATTAAGGTAGGTGTAGACGAAGGAATGGAGTATGGTACAGTGGACGGAGAGCGATACAGAAGCAATGCTTCTGGTATATACGGGACGACACGTACAATTTCCGGAAGACAACTGATTGTTGCCGTACTCATCTGTATGCTTGATTTATTAGAAGCTGTTATTTGGCGTCAGGACCGCGCGTCTTGAGCCTAATAATCACATCTCCTCATTACCTTTGTGCTGACGCAAACCTGACCGCGATTCTCGAGGCAACCGGCTACAGGAGTCCGAGTTTGGTATCGGGTGACAACGAGAACTTTCGAAGCTGCTGATTGGACGTGGCGCCACTTCTGGGCGCACGTTATCGACCAATAAGAAATTTACTACCCATTCGCGAGTCCACGATCGGGGATAGTATTTTGGTGAGAACTTCTCACCAACTTAGAAATGGCGATAGAGGTTTCACGGCATCTGATGTGCTTCTCCTTGGAAGAAAATTACGCAGTGTCAATCGCTTCCAACGTAAAATATCAGACGATCACACTTTGAACCTGCGTCCGATCTCACTTCGCCGCGCGACACGGTTCGTTGCAAACAATCCACTTTTTTCGTTTTTTTCATGTTTTTTTTAAATCAGATGTAACGTATGCTTTGTGTAATTTTCGTTTACGAATAACATTTCCTAGCATACAAGCCCTGTTCTTCGTTCGCGTCAGCAAACGAACTGTCAGAGAACAATATCTTGCTTCGAGAGAGTCATACTTGCGCTTGAGGTGGCTGTAATAGGGCCCCAGGTGCACCTCAGCTGTATTACTACTAGTTCAATTCTTCGGCTTGTTCAACACGTCCGAATGCTGTTAGTTACCGCATTCTGAAAATTGTATTTGCCCCGTAAAACGCACGAGACAAAAACGAACTCCTGTTGATTGCTTCTCATACCAACGGTCACCTTCTAATGCCTAATTCCAAGATAGATGTTTCTTTTTTCTTTTTTTAACCGAGAATTGTTTTTACGATATAGTAAAAATTACAAAAAGATCCATTGGTGGAATTTTAGGGAATGCGTTAGCATGACATTTGGAAAACGCCACACACGTTCCCCTTTGGGAATCGCTAACGCTGACTTATTCACTTTTCTCTTTTGGCGTTCTCTTTTCGCTTTCTCTCTTGCTTCCTCTATTTTTGCTGCCGTTTTTGGCCTCTTTACGGGGTCAGTGTTAGTGTTTCCCTAAAGGGGGACGTGTGTGACGTTCCCCAATGGTCATGCTAACGCATTCCTTAAGAATCCACCAATGAATCTTCCTGTAATTTTTTTCATATCTTTTTTGTACCCTGCCTGTCAGAGTATACGTCCACGCCCTTGGACATGGTCATCCATATCACTCGTGGAAAAAACCATATCTATACCACTCGTGGAAGGAACCGCATCCATATCACTCATAGAGGAAACCGCATCCATTGTTTTAACTACAGGGTGACCCAAGTCACCAGGCTCGATCTAAAATGAACCGTAAAAATCGATGCCTGCACGTAGCAATCTAAACTTTTCGTCAAAGGTGTATTTCACAGGTCGGTTTTTTCTTGTAAAGTTACACAGCGTAGCTCTCTTTCTGTAAAAAAATAGAGCAAAGAAACTTGGCAGGGTCTACGGCGGGTGGTGACGAAGACGACCAAGTCCAGTGGCGGGGTGTGTTCCGCGTTCGTATAGACAGATGGCGCTACCTCCTCATCTCGACGGCTCGCGACCATCGTGGTTTATTAAAATGAACATAATCTTTTTTTAAATGTACCTTTGATTAAAAAACCAATGCAGACAATAAAAGCAAAACTTAAAGTAAAAACAAAAAAACCTCCCCTCCTTCTCTTCAAGAGCTGCGGCCGAATTTCGCATCACAGTGAACGCCTTTTTTTTTTTTTTGGGGGGGGGGGGGGCAGTTTAAAATTAACTTTGAGCTCGCTGCAAACCATGAGAATTTATGTTCAATTTATTTACAGAAATCCTTGCACCGCCGAAGCTTAGATCAGGAGAAAGGTTTTATAGTCACATTTTTAGATCAAACACAAAAATATGACAAAAAACAAAAACAAAGCGTTGCAATCATATTATCGGCACACGGCAACAGCTACAGCAGTATGATCTCCATTGAAAAATTTAACGGGCGATTTTTTTTAGCTACCCACACTAAACACGTTTTCAGAATACCTAGTCTTGACTCGTTCCGGTAGGCTATTTATTATTTCTAGATTCAAAAGAGCTTTCGAGAAAACGGCAAATAAAGGTTATTCCAAAACCAATGCGGAGCGCAAGTTCGTCTGATTCTCGAACAGAGGTTGTGGTGACGTCAGAATGACGCCGAGCTCTGATTGGCTCCGATTGGAAGGAGGGTGGCTAGACCTCAAGGCAGCTAGCATTGAGGTCTACCCACTATCCCTCCATCAGAGCCAGTCAGAGGTCGGCGTTCTTACGGCAGTTGAACCCCTGCGCAAGATGCAAACGAGCTTGCGCTCCGCATATTAAAATTTTCTCGCGCTCTCCTGTGTGGTGACGTCACACGTTGTATAACTTGTAACTCAAGCAGGCAGTATACTGCGCCTTTTTCTTCGTCTTGCTGGCGTGAGCCTCCCCGGCATTCATTTTAAACCATAAAGGTTCTTGCATACCCGTAGGGATCAACCTGGGCTCTCTTCCCATTAGCAACATTGGATTGAAAAAATGTGTTCATGACTGACTTTTTTTTCCTTTTTTTTCTAGCTGCCGTTTGTTTTGCGATTGTAGGGAGCCGGAGGATCGTCAAGCTGTTCTTTTCAGGCTTTTTTCTCAGGCCTCCTTTTTCATCACTTTGATTAGAAATAAACTAATCTTCTTCTCCTTCATCATCATATTCTTATTCTTACTCGTATTATTATATATTACTATTATTATTGGTGTTGTTATTGTTATTGTAATATGTTATTGTTGTTGTTGTCTGTTGCTGCTGTTGCTTTTGCTGCTTGCTTTGCTGTTGTTGTTGTTAATGTTGGTGTGGTTGTTGATTGTTGTGGTTGTTGCTTGTTGGTTGTCGTTGTTGTTGTTGTTGCTGTTTGTTTGTTGGTTGTTGTTTAATGGCGACCCTCTTTGTAGCGGGGGGCCGCTCGATGGAAGTTCCGTTGGGGGCCTGCCAAAAGCTAGCTCGGCTGGACCCGCCAAGTGCCCGGCCAAGGCCAACGTTATCAGATTAGCTCGGTTACGGAACTGCTCATAGACGCTGCTTGCACGAGCAGTGCAAGCAGCGTCCCCCCCCCCTCCCCTCTCTCACCACGGCTCACCTCCCGTCGTTCGACGCGCCGGACGGCTGCGATGGTAACTCCAGTGTATTCTATGGAATCCGTACGTTTCAATGCACAGAGTATAGATGGCGTTCCACCGTACTCGATGGAACTCACAGTTTAGAATAAAAAATCTAGATGGCGCTTCAAACGACGGGAGGCGCACTGAAGTAAGGGCGAGGGGGGGGGGCGGTAGCCCGTCCGCGGGAGTTCTACAACTGAGGTAATCTAGTAACGTTGCCCAAGGCTAGCCGAGTTCATTTGACGTTGCGTTTTCAATGTGGCCAGTACAGCCTCTACACCGCACAAGCCAAGATTAAAAAAAAGTCCATAACTACACTAAAATAACTATTCCAACTTGAAATATTGTTTACTAGTTCAGGTGTGTATATCAATGCGTTAAACCATTTTTGAGTCCGAAAAATGTATGCGACAACCAAAACTCGAAAGGAAAACCGACGTTTCGAAACCAACTCGGTTTCTTCTTCAATGGTGACTGAAAGCACGCGGAGCGGCAGCAGCTTCTTACCTCTTCGTCTTCAAAGAAAAAAAATAACAATTGTAAAAAACTAAAAATAACACTATATTTTTTTTTAAGTTGTGGAGACGGTCATTTTTTCAGCTTTCTCATCAGGTCACAGGGGCCATGCGCGTACACGGAGGGCAATACGTCCAGGAGCCTGTTTAGGTTTCCTGGCGTATGGTGGTTTTGCCACGATTCCAAGAAAAGTCTTCTACGGATGTTTGGCACTGTGTAAACCACGTGCGCGTTCGCGAAGTCAGTGCGATGGTCTAGGGCAGGACTGGCCAAACTGCGTCTCAGGCGCATGCGGTTCTTCCCGGGTCCAAGTGCAGCTCGTGGCGCCATGGTAAGCGTACCCCCTTTGCCCTCCTCTCTCCCCAAGACAAAAAAAAAGTTCTAGAATTGCAGCAAAAAAAAAAAAAGTTGAGCTCACATTCTTGTTACCTTTGTACTACCCTACGTGCTTGTGCAGTGCCCTGAAATGTGAAAGACCCATTCGCCTATACAGTTTATGCGTTGGTGTTCAGCCCACACATGCCAGACACATGTAAGTCTGAGGGAGGGGAAAGAACAGAGGTTAATTTGTTTTTTCCTGCTAAGAACTGTTGTCCTTGTCAAAGCAAATGCTGTAGATCTATCTTAAAATGCATTCTCTAATGTGTCTTTTATAATGCAGGGGGGTATACATACAGCTGGACTGCTTTTTGACACATAGATGTCTCCAGTGAACCCGTCTCTTTTATTGTTCTAGAAAACATTTTGAACCGTATAGGCTTAACGCGGGCAATGGCTGGCTATCGAACCTTGCAATGATTTGTGATTAGCGGCTGAAGAAACGTTGCCCTGCCTGGTTTTATTTGTTGTAGTCGACAATTAGACTGGTCCCCTTTGGAAAGGCCTGCTCCCTCCATATCGTTTCTTGTTAAAACTACCCCTCCCCCCCCCCCTTTTTTTCTTTTTCTTCCTGCGGCTCTCTTAACCTTTGAAGGTTTGTCTGCGGCTCAAACCCCTTGTCGCTCTGGCCACCCGTGGTCTAGGGCATCCCAATGGTGGGCAATGGCGCTGCACTTGCTGTCAAACTTCCGCACGTCTTTTTTTTTACGATTGATTTTTAAGACTTGGAGGTTATTGTTGTTTATGCCTTTATTTAAGACATAACAGTACAGAGATGTCCCAGAGGACCATGGCGAAAGGCATAGATGCCTGCCGGGTCATGCCACCCTTTTGGCAGCAACGGTAGTAAAAACATGAAGAACAAAAATTAGGAGTGATGCAAATTCACTTCAAACTAAAAATAGATACAAAACAAAACAAATACATCACAAAACTACATAACGTGGCAAATACATTTGCTAGTTATCAGTCATCCTAAGCATTTCGCTTAAAACACATCCGGTTTTAATCCCCTGTGAGTAAATGTTCTTTTACATATTTTTCTATATTGATAGAGTGAAAGTACGCAATCCAATGTAACTAAAACATACGGGTGCGGGTTTAAATGATATGGTATGAGAAAACTCAAACTCTGGTCTCCATATTTCGTTCGCGAAAGCGATTTTATTAATAAATGTCGCCTTAAATTATATGGGCTATCTTTCGAGTGGTACTTGGCATGGAATGACAATTTATCGAGCTGAAATTGCCTCCATATTTCAAGTGATAGTTTATATTTTTGTAGATCTTTTACGTTGAGTATTTGGTATGTATTAAAATATGGTGCGGCACTTTTAAGACGTTTTATGTTACCAATTGCTCGCAATGCTCGCTTTTGTAAGGATAAAATACTGTCTAGATTTGTTTGGCATGTAGTTGCCCACTTAAAAGGCAGTAGCTTATCCGGAATCGCAAAAGGGCTAAATAAATTTGCCGTTTCATTTTTGTTGGAAGATAATATCTTAATATATTGAAGACACCAACAGCTCGACACATACCAATTCTTAAAAAATCAGTATGAGGCGTCCATGATAGGTTTTCGCGCAATAAAACCCCCAAGAATCGAATGGTTGAAGAAAGTTGAATATAAGAGTCCTGGAATTCTAATTGCAAATTGGAATGTGGTATCATTCCTTTTGGTCTGAACAGTAAGTACTTGTTTTTTATGTTTAAATAACATTTACTAGATCTAAGTCTATAAGTCTAGAAGCTGTTGCTGTTCCGCGTGCTTTCAGTCCCCGTTGAAGAGGAAACCAAGTTGGTTTCGAAACGTGGGGTTTCCTTTCAAGGTTTGATTAGAGCTACATTTTTTCGGATTTTAATTCTCGCCCAACCAGGCAGATTTCAGCCGAATATGTTTACTTTCAACCAATTTTGAGGCAAATCAGGGACCACCAAAGTTTTCCAGGAGCTTTAATGCGTCCTTCTAAAGTTTCAACAAATGTTGTTTTGTTTGTTTTTTGCTTAGCAGAGATGTATCTAGTCATAAAGAAATAAACCACAGTTAAACTATATATCACCGGCTACATCATCTTAAAATTAAAAGTGAATAAAATTACCGTGGTGGGACAAAGAAAATTCGAGCGTGAAAATCTTTCATGTGGAAGTCGGAATAATGTTAAAACACCAGCGTGATCTCTTAGACGTAGTTTAATGGCACGTATGATGGAAATCGTAGACGATGATGAATTAGGATGTCACGAGGCAGAAATTCAGTTCAGTTCAGTTTAGTTCAGTTTATTATACCTCAAAGGCATTTCAGATGAAATGCATTACATGAGGGGGGATCAAATGACATATACAGATAGCAGATGAGTGACGACAAGGTAAATAATAGGAAAACGCAGAAAACCACAAACTAATAGGACAGATATCAAATCATATTATGTAGAAAAAAGTAATTAACAGATAAACATGTTGAAGATTAACACTTTTCAGATGTGCCTTACACAGTTCATGGAATGTCTTAGGGTTAGATTCACGTACTATGGTTTCAGGCAGGGAATTCCAGTTAGTAATAGCGAGAGAAATTCAGTGGGTAAACGAAAGCTTGTTAGAGAAGGAGGTATGCCCTCGCCCATATTCACAGGCGCTTCACAAGTTAAACACGTCTCAACTAGCCCACCTATCTATTTCACCAAAAATCTTTTTGTTTCTTGAAACCAAACTCTGAGACGTGTTCCAGTCATCGTACCCACGATGGTGACTGCAGCCGAATGACTCATAAATATAGATTACCTTTACAACTCCGCAAATTTCCTTCCAATTATACTCTTTTTTTCCCGCTTTTATTTCTTAAATAACGTTGCGTCACATAAAACACGACGAGACCAACTTCAAGCCTGAAATTCGTTGTATACTTAGAAGAGGTTTAGTTGTGCAACCCAAATTTCGAAACAATTCGTCCTTACCACCCGCGGTCTCTAGGTATTAGTTCCCGCACGCGACGCATGCAAGTTTAAAACTAACTCAAAACGCCGTAGCGCAAGCTCGGTTCACGCGCAGGGCCACAATGCCCTGAGCCCGCGTTGTTATGTTCCCTCACCTTTAAGCTGACAGTGCGGTGAGAGCAACACGCGCTCGCCGGACCGATAAACCGCCTCCCTTTCACCACCTGACTTTGCTCTGCGCGCGGGAGTGTGAACGGGAGGACATGATCACCTGACCGAAAGCTAGCCGTACGATTGGTCCAACGAGCACATGGCTTCCACAGCGCTCTTGGGGGTGAACGAAGTATAAAGGGGAGGGGGAGGGGGTCATCACGACCCCTACGTACGCGTACGCTAATCTTGTCGAGGTCGCTTAGGGTTCGGACGCCAGTCTCGTTACCAAATGCAAAGCACGGTCGACTCATCGTGTGCGGACGCTCGCGTCGGCTCGTTTGGGGAGAGGGCGGCGATGCATAATTGATACGGCGAGCTTTTAACGCCAGGGCGTGTCTCAAAAACTTGTGCCCCATGTCGAGCGCGCCTCGTCAGGGACCGCCGATGAGCGGCGCGTTTGGTCGAGTGCAACAACAACAACAACGCTGGAAAGCGGGGTCGGCATATCAAAAGCGCGACCACGAAGGAGGAGAAGGGTGATGTGGGAGGCACGTGATAAGCTGCGCATTACCGAACTTAACGACTTTTTAGTCGCGGGTAATCTGTGTTCGGTGACGCATGCTATAGTGTTTAACAGCGGTCACATCTGCTAATGCATCACGCAAAAGATAGTTTGCAAACACTGACCGAGACGTGGTTCTTTCTTGTACGACTGTGTTGTCACATTGGTAACACAAATGATGTCTGGAGACATGTTACAAGCATACACATGTATCAGGCGACCATGCATCAAAGATGTTCGATACGTGTCCACAGATAATCCTCTTAACATGTTTGCAGTGAACGCCGTTTCTTTTCTTTTTATGATGCACGTGCAGTCGACTGCTACTTAAGGTTTGCTTAAAGTTTTGCGTAAGAAGCTGCGAGACTGCACTGGACACAGTAACTCAATACCGTCAGTGGAAACCTTGACAGCGGCATCTCGACAGATTTGATACAGCTATTAGACTTTAGCAGCGCGTTCAATACGCTCAACCACGACGTACTTCTGCGAAAACTGGAGCAAGCCGGTGTCCGCGGTTTCGCGCTTCGGTGGATGGGACGTCATAGTCATTTTGCACGGATCGCCCGTTGAGTGTTTCGCGGACACGGCCGGTGTACCACGGCGCTCCGCAGTTGGCCCGACCTTGTTTTCGTTGTATATAAATGATCTCCTCTTTCGCAACGATCGACATACAAACAGCTAGGTATGCGCACGATACCACACCACTTGCTCCAACGCCCCGTCGCGCCAGCTGCTGCACCCTCCAGGCTAATTTGTCCAGAGTCCAGTGGTAGTCTGAAATTAAATGTCTCGTCCTGAAGGCATCCAAGTGCGCGGTCATGCGGATCAGCCACAGTCGCAGCCCGGGAACTCCCGTGTGTACCCTATTCGGCGTCCATCTCGCTTCAGTTGCATCTATGACAATTCTCGTTGTGACGTTCACAGCTTACCTGTCCTTTTCTGTGCATATTGGAAATGCAGTGGCCAAGGCCAGGCGTCTCCTGCGATTTTCGACACGGGTCTCGGAGATGTATGGTCCAGCAACTTTTCGTGTTTTGAACACTGCACTCATGCCCCCGCAACTCGAATAATTTTGTGCAGTGTGGTGTATATACCAGATTAATTTAGCCGACCACCTGGAGAGCGTGCAGCGGCTCGCGACACAGACATTCTTAGCCCGCCGGAACAAGCCTTCACAGCCAAATAAGGGTCGTCTGAGTCGCCTCAGATTGCAGACCTTGTTTCACCGGAGGAGAGTCGCCAGAATGAACCTGATCTGCAGCCTCCTTGACGGCTCGCTTAAGGCTTACACCTCGCCTCCCTTCCAAGGCTAAACAAGAATTCAGGGCGGCCTCAGCCCAATCGTACGCGTACTTGCCGCCACTACTCCTCTCTAATTCTTCCGGAGATTGAGGACTTTCCTAGGACCCCACTAAGCGCACGTTCACCCCTGCCCCAGGACCGGACTGAATCCGCGGTGTTCTTTTGCTCCTTTGCTAGAAATCTGGGAATGCAGCACGTTGGACTGCAGTAGCAGCAGCGGAAAACTTGCCTGACTTCAGTATGTGCGTGTGTGCCTGTGTATGTGTGTTTCTTTGTTTTTGTACGTTTTTTATATGCTTGTTTGTTGGTTTACTTTATATTTGGGGTGGCGGGCTGGCAGGCGTGCTTGAGTACGGGTTTTCAACTCTCTGCACTGTCTTTCACGTCATTTAGGATTAAAATATTTTGAAATTATTATTATTATTATTTTTATTATTGTTGATATTGTTGTTGTTGCTGTTATTATTGCTATTATTATTATTATTAATTATTACTATTCTGTGATTCTGTGATTTTATTTTAGGGACATAACCTGACTTTCTTTTATTTTTATTGAATTTTATATTTTTTTGTGATTTGGGAGCCTAAGCTTCAACTGGAACTATTGCTAATTCTGGTTAAGTTCACAATTTTATGTTTTTACCTTTTTTTCTTCTTTTGTGATAATTATTTTGATATCTTTGCAACCTCGGTTTAGTCACACAAGCCCTTGAAGGCTTTGACGAACCTGCGTTGTTTTGTGGATATGCTCCTCCATCACAAATAAATTATGAAATGAAAATTATGAAATTATTATTATTATTATTCAATCGGATATATTGGTTGAAAATGAGAAGACAGCCATATTTTTCGACCATAAAGTGCGCTCGATGTCATAACATTATCCTTGTTGCATAGGCACCCTTGACTGCGGTTTCGTGTAACTAGCGTATATGGCAGTAACTAGCGTATATATGGCAGTAACTATCATTTATACATGAGCGTAGTTTGGTTATGGATGGGCAGCCTTTACCGCAGTTAAGTCTGACCTCAGTCACACTTTACTGTGTTTAAAGGTGCTCACGCCAAGTAAAATATCTTATTTGTATAAGATATTTCTTGGTCTGACAAAAACATGTGGTAAGATGAGATCATTTAAGAACATATGATAACCATACAAGGGTCAGATAACTTGTTAAAAGAAACTGTTAAAATATATTTTAAAGTTTCTGATAGCTATTTTTTAACGCTGTTGCGTCGGTGACTTGCACAATCTTGCGTCGGTGACGTGCACTGTCATATCTCTGTGTGATATACCGCCGCACGCATGCGCGCCAGATGTTATCGCTTGGCGCCCTGGCTAGAAAAGGCGGAACGCCGCTGCTGTGCGGATCACTTCATCTTGTTCGTTCTTGACGTTGACCATGTTGCAATAAAGCAGTAAGCCCTGCTGCCCCGGCGTCTGTCCCGACTTCCGCAACAACTTAACAGTGGCGACGAGATGTGGGTCAGCAAGCCTGGTTGCTGAAGAACCATGAGCGTGGAAGAGGACGACAAGACTTCAGACCGGACTATGCAGAACAGTTCCGTCTTGGGGCACCTTCCGGAATTTTCTCCGGAGAAAGGCAACTTCGAAGTCTACGTGGAACGCTTTGAAGCTTTCGCTACTGCAAACAAGATTGACCTGGCTACCAAACAGCAAGTATTTCTCACGCTTATCGGGGAGGCGGCGTTCATCACGCTTCGGAATCTGCTCTTTCCGAAAAAGCCTGTGGAAGCCAACTACGACGACATCGTCAAGATCCTCCGGAACCACTACGCTCCCAGGCGTTCGGCGGTGGTGGAACGATACAGATTCTACCGAAGGGATCAACGTCAAGGTGAAAACATCAGTGACTTTGTCGTGGAAATCAAGAAACTGGCAGCTACGTGCGACTTCGGCACGTTTCTAGAGGAGGCGCTTCGAGACCGTCTCATCGTGGGACTACAGAATGACGCAATCCGCTGCAAGTTGCTGGCGACAAACGATAAAGATCTCACCTTTGACCGGGCCTTCAGCTCTGCCTTGGGAATGGAGGCGGCGCAAGGCCAAAGCAAGGAGGTTCGACAAACAGAAGAACCCTCAGCTAGCACCAGTGTCCAAGGCGACGTCAACTGGCAGCGAAGGTCCACACAGCGACAAGGTAAAAAGAACTTTCCGGCTCCAAAGACAAATGTCGCTTGTACTAGGTGTGGTAGCGCACACAATTCAAAGGTGTGTCCTTACTTAAAAAGCAAGTGTTTCAAATGCTCAAAACCTGGCCACATTGCGAAAATGTGTAGAACAGGTATCAAAGCAGTAACAACAGTAGAGAAAGCCGTTAAGGAAACTGAATTGTTCGAAGTTAAAGCAAAACCGAAGGCAACCGCCTACTGTGTAAGCGTAATGATTGACGGCAAACAGGTCGAAATGCAAGTAGATACGGGATCTGCTGTTTCAATAATGAGTGAAAGCGCATTTCGTAAAACGTTTGGGAACAAACGCTGTGAAAAAAGCAACGTAAGGCTAAAAGCTTACAATGGAAGTTCGATTCCAGTGAAAGGGTGTGTTAACGTTCGAGTAACGTACGAGGGAAACGACCACACTCTGCCGTTGATCATTGCGCAGGATGCAAAAGGGACAGTCACTCCAAACTTGCTGGGTCGCGACTGGTTATCAAAAGTGCGATTGAACTGGTCTCAGATAATCTCGGTGCAAACGGTCATGACGGAAGTGTCACTTAAAACAGAAGTACAGTGACGTGTTTGAAAGCGGATTCAGCGTAATCAAAGGCTTCAAAGGAAGCTTACTTCTTAAAGATAACGCCCGGCCTATCTTTTGCAAAGCAAGGCCGGTGCCTTATGCGCTCCGTGAAAGCGTAGAGAAAGAACTAAAATCCTTGGAAGAAAACGGTGTAATCTACCGAGTCCAACACAGTGATTGGGCAACACCCTTAGTCGTTGTTCCAAAGGAAGACAAGACAGTGAGACTCTGTGGAGATTATCGTGTCACAGTAAATCCACAATTGAAGGTAGATCACTACCCGCTTCCATTGCCCGAAGACATTTTTGCGGCAGTAGCGGGAGGAGCAGTCTTCACTGTCCTCGACTTGTCAAAAGCTTACTTGCAACTAGAGCTCGAGCAGCACTCGCAAGAGCTTCTAACGGTGAATACCCACCTTGGGTTATACCGGTTCCGACGACTTCCCTACGGCGTGGCAAGTGCGCCTGCATTGTTTCAGTCAGTGATGGATCAGATCCTTAAAGAAATGCCAAGCACTGCTTGCTACCTCGATGATGTTCTAATTTCCGGTAGAACACACGAGGAATGCGCAGAAAACACCGAGCGTGTTTTGGAACGGCTACGCAAGCACGGAATCCGTGTAAACCCGAGGAAGTGTAAATTTTTTCAGAAAAGTGTCCGGTATCTTGGACACGAGATAAGCAGCAAGGGACTGCAGCCAACAAAAGAAAAGGTGGAAGCGGTGTTGAAAGCGCCAGAGCCACAAAACGAGAAAGAGTTGAGGGCTTTCTTAGGCTTACTGAACTTTTACGCAAAGTTTTTGCCGTGCCTTGCCTCAACACTAGAACCGATGCACAAACTGCTCAGAAAGGGAAACGCATGGAACTGGACGCAGGAGTGTAAAGAAAGTTTTGAGTGTTGCAAACAGCTACTGTGCAGCAACGCTGTTCTTGAGCTCTATGACGCAGCGAAACCGCTCAAATTGACGTGTGATGCGTCTTCTTACGGTGTGGGTGCAGTTATCTCTCATGTGATCAACGGAGAAGAAAGGCCAGTGGCTTATGCATCTAGAACGTTAAGAGCCGCTGAGCGGAACTACGCTCATATCGAAAGAGAGGCGTTGGCGATCGTGTATGGCATACAGAAGTTTCACAAGTATCTGTATGGCCGTCTGTTTACCATCGTAACAGACCACCAACCGCTCACGCACATTTTCGATCCGAAAAAGCATTCTAGCTCCATAGCCGCAGCAAGAATACACCGCTGGTCCAACTTACTTGCCAGTTACCAGTACACCATTCAGTATCGGAAGGGTGGTTGCATTGGAAATGCAGACGGGCTGTCCAGGTTACCGTTACCTTGTCCGCGGACGCAGGAAGCGGTTCATTATTTCTCGCCCGTTCCTGACATGCCGCTAACAGCTGAAGATGTCGCAAAAGAAACTGAGAAAGACGCTCAGCTAAGGCAAGTTCGCGAGATGACTTGGCATGGTTGGCCCAAAGTTGTTGACAAAGAACTGGAACCGTACTTTATCAGACGGTACGAACTATCATTGGACATGAACTGCCTCCTATGGAACAACCGCGTTGTTATTCCAAGTTCCTTGAGGAGAAGCGTCCTGGATCTTCTGCACGAAGAACATCCAGGAATTAACAAGATGAAAATGCTTGCTCGGGGAATCGTGTGGTGGCCCAACATTGACAAAGAGCTTGAAGAGTTTGTCAGAGAGTGTGATATTTGTGACAGTGTCCGCGCTTCGGTACCAGCAGCACCGTTACAACCGTGGTTGTGGTGTTCCAATAATTGGGAACGCGTCCACTTGGACTTCGCCGAAAAAGACGGCAAGACTTTTCTGGTTATGGTTGACTCGCATTCCAAGTGGGTTGAAGTCAAACTCATGTCTAGCACAACCGCTCAAAAGACGGTGTGGTGGGTTATACAGCGTGTAGTTGGTCAGCCATTTAAAGTTGCGACGAGTCACTCGCTGTAGATGAGCAATTTAGCCAGTGCAGTACAACTGCTAGCCTGGGAGTCTTTAACGTGCACCATGCAGTAGTGATACACGACCGCACGCCGGTACGATGCTCATCCAGATCGAAACGGGCAGGGTGGGGCTTGAACCCAGGATCCCTGGGTTCTGCAGCGCGAGCTTTCGCTCCACGTGCGTCGAGCTAGGTGTGCGCTTCAGCCCACTCGGCCACCGATCCCCCGACAATAAATGAAAGGGTTCATAGGAGGTTCGAAATTATGCGCGGAGAGAGAGATGAAGAGCGCGCTCGAAGTTGCTACATGCCTGCTGTTTTGTCGGTGTGCTGTTCTGACGCTGCGCTGTTTTGGTACGTGCTCTTCTGTCGCTGTGCCGTTTTGACGCTATGCTGTTTTGTCGCGTGCTATTTTGACGCGTGCTGTTTTGTCGCAGTGCTGTTTTGACGCTGTGCTGTTTTGACGCGTGCTGTTTTGACCGTGCTGTTTTGTCGCGTGCTGTTTTGTCGTGTGCTGTTCTGTCGCGTTCCCCACCACCCCTCGCCGACCGCTAAAGTGATGTGGGTGCACTGGGCGCACCCTCAGATCTTGATGATTGTTGCACCAAATTACGGGAGGGTCGTGGTCGAGAGAGCTCCGAGATCTGGCCTAGCTCTTGGTCATAAAAATAACACTTATCATTTACATACAACTTGTTATAAGTAAGTTTAAAGGTGGAACTCTGAGTCTTTCCAAATTCGATTAGGTTCCTTCGAGCCAAGCGTGTCGCAGGACAAAAATCCTCGCTGATGCCGATGCAGTTTAACTTTAGCTTGGCTCTGAGCTGCATCACCTGGTCCTTCGTTTTAAAAGACGAAAATTTGACAATCACTGGTCTGCATTTGTTGGCAAAAAACTGTCCCAATCTATGAGCACGCTCGACGTCAAATGACAGCGTGTTGGCAGTCAACTCAGCTGAACCCCTGTCGAAGCAGAGCGCTAACGCGTTTTTAACCTTTTCTTCCGCCTGTGACCACGTTTCAGACACACTGTCAGGAATTCCGTAGAAAAGTAGATTGTTTCGCCTGGATTGATCCTCCATTTCATTCAGTCGTGAGTGCAAGGTGGCATTAACATTCCTCTGATCTCTGTTTTCCCGTCGCAGTCCATCCAGTTCACTCTCCATTGTTCCCGCTTTATGCTCAACAGACGTAAGTCTTTCCCCGATATTTGTAATTTTGTCGTCGATAGTTTTTTGGCCCTGTTTTACTTCATCAATGGAACATTTTAACTCTGTTTGACCCGTCTCAAACCTTTGTGACCGAGAATTAAGTTCGTTCAACAGGTGAAACATCTGCGTGAACTGGGCCAACTGCTCTGCACTCATAGGACCAGGATTTGGTTCAACGTCGCCACAACAAAGAAGTGATTGAAAAAAGAAGCGAAAGTCGCAATACAAGACTGCAAGTGAGTGGGCAGGTTGGCAGCGGCGCGGGCGAGATGCCTAATAAGTTGTTCCTTCTTTTCGTTCAGATCACGCTGCTGCCTCATGGAAAATCCACTGATACGACAGCAACTAATCTTTGCTTCGAGGGTACCATCGGTTGCACGCGTGGAAGTTGCGCGGTGACAAGTCAGTACACCTCACCCTACCGTGACTCGACGACGGCCAGTGACATCTTCGACTACCAGGTGTCGTGGGACACCGAGCGACTACGTGGGACATCGGCGTTGCTGTCCGAGTGTATAAAGGCGATTGTTGATTTCTTTCGAGCTATTATTGACACATCTGACTTTATTTAAAGCTTATACCCGTGCCACACGGGCAACCCGAATGCCATTTACAACGAATGACATTTGAGCGGACGGCCAATCAGCGCACGACACTCCGGGAGTAGCGCATTCCACGCGCGACAGATTGCGAGCTGATTCGCCGATCACACAAATGTCATTCGTTGTAAATGGCATTCGAGTCGCCCGTGTGGCATGGGTATTAGTTGACATATGGCTTGTAGTTCCAATTACTTCAAACTATTCATAACACAATTTACATGATAAAAGTTCAACAAACATTTTTGATTACTCTCGATTCTTCGATAAATCATTGACGAAAATTGAACTTGGTAGAAGCTCTTTTTGAAATTTTTATTACTTTTTGGTTGTAAAGGTATTATTGGCAAATACGACTACATAAAAGCTCCGATAAGACTTGGATTTCTCCTCTGATTACTCCGTGATATTATTAATACAATTGACTTTAACAAAATTAACTTAACTTTTGTATTTTTCCCGATATATTAGTCACACAACGGAGATTTTATAAGCATTACTGACATCTTGATTACATTGAGTGAGACCTCTTTGACTTTATATAGGTCTAATTGACATAATCCTCACTCTCATTATTACTTTGAACTTTTATACAGCCAAGGGATTTACTCTCAGCTCAATTACATTATGATCACTCGTTTCACTACTTCGACTAACAGTTGACCCAATAGAGTTTGATTCAGTCTAATTGACATTATGATTACTCTTGACATTACTTTCAACAAATTATCGACTAGCTGATTTATTATGAGAACGAGTCGCATTATGATTACTCTTTTGATCACTTCGAGCTACTATTGACCAAATGGACTTGAATTCGCCTAATTTGCATCTTGATGTAGTACTTTGAGCTAATATTCAACCTATTGATTTGTTATGAGCCTAATTGATGTCATGATTAGTAGTTTGATTACCTCGAGTTACTAATAAAATAACTTTATATCAACCTAATTGCCATGTTATCGACTCTCTTGATTGCTTCGAGTTATTATACCACCAACTGATATATTATGAGCTCAATTCACATTAATATTACTTTTGACAAACTTCGAGTTACTATTTTCCCAATGGGCTTTAATTCGGTCTAATTTATATTTTTATCTATTTTCGTTACTTTGAGGCAGTATTCAACGAATTGATTTATTATCAGCTTAATTGACACCCTAAATACTCTTGTGATTACTATGAGTTACTATGGGCCCAATGTATTTTACTTAGACCTAATCGACATTTTGGGGACTCTCTTCATTTGTGTTTTAATGACATAATTATTACTATATTGATTACTTGAAGTTACTTTTAAAACAGTGAACTTTAATTCGGCCTAATTAACATTGTGATCAATGATTCTTTTGATTCATTTTAGCAAATATTCAACCAATTGATTTATTATGAGCATAATTGACATTATTATTACTCTTTTGATTATTTTGGGTTACATTGACGAAATTGACTTTAATTAGTCTTATTTGACAATTTGAAGACTCTTTTTATTCGAGTTATTATACCACCAATTGATCTATTATGAGCTCAATTCACATTATTATTGCTCTTTTGATTACATCGCGTAACGTTTGACACAATAGACTTTAATTCGGCCTAATTGACATTGAGAACTGTTTTGATTAGTTTGAGCTCATATTCAACCGAAGTTTTTTTATGAGCTCTTTTGACATTATCGATTGATCGATTGATTGATCGATCAATCGATCGATCTATCGCGTGACTCATCGATCGAATCAATCAGTCACGTACTAGATATTAAAATACCCAAGCATCACAGGGAATGCATGGAATGTTGGAAAAGGTGCCCCACACATTCGACTTCCCTGAAGAAACGTGCCATTATTTACAGATTTTCTTTAGAAAAGTTACTTTTGCAGACGCCACCACGTGTAACTACTTCTGTAGCATGAATATGCTCCTTGGTGCTTGGGTAGTTTAGAAAAACATCTGTAGACCGTTCCAGAAAAGCGCTTCTGGTCAGTGCCATTGCCCACAAGCTGACCAGAAGCGCTTTTCTGGAACGGTCTATAGATGCGTTTCTAAATTACCCAAGCACCAAGAGCATATTAATGTTACAGAAGTAGTTACACGTGGTAGCGTCTGCAACAGTAGCTTTTCTAAAAAAAACTGTCAGCCTTTTCACTCTGGTAAAGAAAGAAGACCAGAGAAGCTGTCTATGGTGGAAATGAAGTATTTATAAATGTAAGGATTAAGGTGTGATTGGGTAATTGGTTATTTGAACGATTAAAGAATCAGACATATACATACCGATCCGGGGTTGTTATTTATTTCGTAACCACAGTGACTATGGCCTTCTGGTCGCTGTGGTACACCGCCCTAGGGTGTACGCTGACGGCAGGCACGTTTTAGGGGCGAAGCTCCTTAGGGGCTAGCCCAGTGGCGGATCCAAGGAGGGGCGACGGGGGCGGCCGCCCCCCCTCCCCCAAACGAGGTCGACCCCCTCTCCTCCCCCTTCTCGGAGGGCAATTTGACATGGGTGGACCCCCCGGTGCACACACAAAAAAGGGAGAATAGTATCCTTACAAGGCTTCGCCTCGCCCCCCCCCCCCCAAAACGGAGTTCTGGATCCGCCCCTGGGCTAGCCATGTCCGGCGTCCGGTGCTCGTGCTCGTGAGTCGCACGTGCTCACGTTCTCACGAGCACGTGAGCACGTGCTCACGTGCTCGTGTAAGAAAAAAAAAGATAAAAAAATGATAAAAAATGATGAAAAAATATGTTTGCGCAGTCGACAGGATTCGAACCTGTGCGGGGAGACCCCAATAGATTTCTAGTCCATCGCCTTAACCACTCGGCCACGACTGCGGGACGAGTAGGGGCTCTGAGATGTGGTAGTAACTCAAGAGCTGGGGATGTCATGGATGAAACGTTGCATGCAGCCGACACCTGCCAGGAAGCCATGACGCAAATTCGCTTGTTCGTTGAGATGCTGCTCCTTTCTTCAATCATCTCACCGAAGCCATCCGTGGAATACGCGCCCGATCCCCATGGTCCCGGTGACGAGGCTGTTTTTTTGTCTGCGGGGCAAGATTGCACACCGTGGCCGGATCCACCCGCTGTGCCACGTCTGGGCACTTTCATCAACCTCGGCTGGCAACCAGGGACGTCGACGGAAGGGCGTCTACTTAAGCAGCTCCAACAGCCCGGCCAGTCGGGGCACGACACCGCTGCGGAAGCCATGACGCAAATTCGCTTGTTCGTTCAGGTGCTGCTCCTTTCTTCAATCACCTCACCGAAGCCATCCGTGGATTACGCGCCCGATTCCCATGGTCCCGGTGACGACGCTGTTTTTTTGTCTGCGGGGCAAGATTGCACACCGTGGCCGGATCCACCCGCTGTGCCACGTCTGGGCACTTTCATCAACCTCGGCTGGCAACCGGGGACGTCGACGGAAGGGCGTCTACTTAAGCAGCTCCAACAGCCCGGCCAGTCGGGGCACGACACTGCTGCGGAAGCCATGACGCAAATTCGCTTGTTCGCTCAGGTGCTGCTCCTTTCTTCAATCACCTCGCCGAAGCCATCCGTGGATTACGCGCCCGATTCCCATGGTCCCGGTGACGACGCTGTTTTTTTGTCTGCGGGGCAAGATTGCACACCGTGGCCGGATCCACCCGCTGTGCCACGTCTGGGCACTTTCATCAACCTCGGCTGGCAACCAGGGACGTCGACGGAAGGGCGTCTACTTAAGCAGCTCCAACAGCCCGGCCAGTCGGGGCACGACACCGCTGCGGAAGCCATGACGCAAATTCGCTTGTTCGCTCAGGTGCTGCTCCTTTCTTCAATCACCTCGCCGAAGCCATCCGTGGATTACGCGCCCGATTCCCATGGTCCCGGTGACGACGCTGTTTTTTTGTCTGCGGGGCAAGATTGCACACCGTGGCCGGATCCACCCGCTGTGCCACGTCTGGGCACTTTCATCAACCTCGGCTGGCAACCAGGGACGTCGACGGAAGGGCGTCTACTTAAGCAGCTCCAACAGCCCGGCCAGTCGGGGCACGACACCGCTGCGGAAGCCATGACGCAAATTCGCTTGTTCGCTCAGGTGCTGCTCCTTCTTCAATCACCTCGCCGAAGCCATCCGTGGATTACGCGCCCGATTCCCATGGTCCCGGTGACGACGCTGTTTTTTTGTCTGCGGGGCAAGATTGCACACCGTGGCCGGATCCACCCGCTGTGCCACGTCTGGGCACTTTCATCAACCTCGGCTGGCAACCAGGGACGTCGACGGAAGGGCGTCTACTTAAGCAGCTCCAACAGCCCGGCCAGTCGGGGCACGACACCGCTGCGGAAGCCATGACGCAAATTCGCTTGTTCGTTCAGGTGCTGCTCCTTTCTTCAATCACCTCGCCGAAGCCATCCGTGGATTACGCGCCCGATTCCCATGGTCCCGGTGACGACGCTGTTTTTTTGTCTGCGGGGCAAGATTGCACACCGTGGCCGGATCCACCCGCTGTGCCACGTCTGGGCACTTTCATCAACCTCGGCTGGCAACCAGGGACGTCGACGGAAGGGCGTCTACTTAAGCAGCTCCAACAGCCCGGCCAGTCGGGGCACGACACCGCTGCGGAAGCCATGACGCAAATTCGCTTGTTCGCTCAGGTGCTGCTCCTTTCTTCAATCACCTCGCCGAAGCCATCCGTGGATTACGCGCCCGATTCCCATGGTCCCGGTGACGACGCTGTTTTTTGTCTGCGGGGCAAGATTGCACACCGTGGCCGGATCCACCCGCTGTGCCACGTCTGGGCACTTTCATCAACCTCGGCTGGCAACCAGGGACGTCGACGGAAGGGCGTCTACTTAAGCAGCTCCAACAGCCCGGCCAGTCGGGGCACGACACCGCTGCGGAAGCCATGACGCAAATTCGCTTGTTCGTTCAGGTGCTGCTCCTTTCTTCAATCACCTCGCCGAAGCCATCCGTGGATTACGCGCCCGATTCCCATGGTCCCGGTGACGACGCTGTTTTTTTGTCTGCGGGGCAAGATTGCACACCGTGGCCGGATCCACCCGCTGTGCCACGTCTGGGCACTTTCATCAACCTCGGCTGGCAACCAGGGACGTCGACGGAAGGGCGTCTACTTAAGCAGCTCCAACAGCCCGGCCAGTCGGGGCACGACACCGCTGCGGAAGCCATGACGCAAATTCGCTTGTTCGCTCAGGTGCTGCTCCTTTCTTCAATCACCTCGCCGAAGCCATCCGTGGATTACGCGCCCGATTCCCATGGTCCCGGTGACGACGCTGTTTTTTGTCTGCGGGGCAAGATTGCACACCGTGGCCGGATCCACCCGCTGTGCCACGTCTGGGCACTTTCATCAACCACGGCTGGCAACCAGGGACGTCGACGGAAGGGCGTCTACTTAAGCAGCTCCAACAGCCCGGCCAGTCGGGGCACGACACCGCTGCGGAAGCCATGACGCAAATTCGCTTGTTCGTTCAGGTGCTGCTCCTTTCTTCAATCACCTCGCCAAAGCCATCCGTGGATTACGCGCCCGATTCCCATGGTCCCGGTGACGACGCTGTTTTTTTGTCTGCGGGGCAAGATTGCACACCGTGGCCGGATCCACCCGCTGTGCCACGTCTGGGCACTTTCATCAACCTCGGCTGGCAACCAGGGACGTCGACGGAAGGGCGTCTACTTAAGCAGCTCCAACAGCCCGGCCAGTCGGGGCACGACACTCGCTGCGGAAGCCATGACGCAAATTCGCTTGTTCGTTCAGGTGCTGCTCCTTTCTTCAATCACCTCGCCGAAGCCATCCGTGGATTACGCGCCCGATTCCCATGGTCCCGGTGACGACGCTGTTTTTTTGTCTGCGGGGCAAGATTGCACACCGTGGCCGGATCCACCCGCTGTGCCACGTCTGGGCACTTTCATCAACCTCGGCTGGCAACCAGGGACGTCGACGGAAGGGCGTCTACTTAAGCAGCTCCAACAGCCCGGCCAGTCGGGGCACGACACCGCTGCGGAAGCCATGACGCAAATTCGCTTGTTCGCTCAGGTGCTGCTCCTTTCTTCAATCACCTCGCCGAAGCCATCCGTGGATTACGCGCCCGTTTCCCATGGTCCCGGTGACGACGCTGTTTTTTGTCTGCGGGGCAAGATTGCACACCGTGGCCGGATCCACCCGCTGTGCCCCGTCTGGGCACTTTCATCAACCTCGGCTGGCAACCGGGGACGTCGACGGAAGGGCGTCTACTTAAGCAGCTCCAACAGCCCAGCCAGTCGGGGCACGACACCGCTGCGGAAGCCATGACGCAAATTCGCTTGTTCGCTCAGGTGCTGCTCCTTTCTTCAATCACCTCGCCGAAGCCATCCGTGGATTACGCGCCCCATTCCCCATGGTCCCGGTGACGACGCTGTTTTTTGTCTGCGGGGCAAGATTGCACACCGTGGCCGCATCCACCCGCTCGCCACGTCTGGGCACTTTCATCAACCTCGGCTGGGCAACCAGGGACGTCGACGGAAGGGCGTCTACTTAAGCAGCTCCAACAGCCCGGCCAGTCGGGGCACGACACCACGCGGAAGCCGTGACGCAAATTCGCTTGTTCGCTCAGGTGCTGCTCGCTCTGCTTCAATCACCTCGCCGAAGCCATCCGTGGATTACGCGCCCGATTCCCATGGTCCCGGTGACGACGCTGTGCTTTTGTCTGCGGGGCAAGATTGCGCACCGTGGCCGGATCCACCCGCTGTGCTACGTCGCCCGGGCTTTTCATCAACCATCAGCTGGCAACCAGGGACGTCGACGGAAGGCGTCTGCTTAAGCAGCTCCAGCAGCCCGGCCAGTGCGGGGCACGACACCACTGCGGAAGCCATGACGCAAATTCGCTTGTTCGCTCAGGTGCTACTCCTTTCTTCAATCGCCTCGCCGATGCCATCCGTGGATTACGCGCCCGATTCCCATGGTCCCGGTGACGACGCTGTTTTTTTGTCTGCGGGGAAAAATAGCACCGTGGCCGGATCCACCAGCTGTGCCACGTCTCGGTACTTTCATCAACGCAAGGCTGGCAACAGGGACGTCGACGGAAGGGCGTTCTGCGCCAGCAGCTCAACCGCCCGGCCGGTCAGGGCATCGACACCGCTGCGGAAGCCACGACGCAAATACGCTTGTTCGTTCAGGTGCTGCTCTCTTTCTCATATCACCTCGCCGAAGCCATCCGTGGATTACGCCCGATTCCCATGGTCCCAGTGACGACGCTGTGTTTTTGTCTGCGGGCAAGATTGCACACCGTGGCCCGAATCCACCCGCTGTGCCACGTCTGGGCACTGTCATCAACGCTCGGCTGGCAACCAGGGACGTCGACGGAGCGGCGTCTGCTTAAGCAGCTCCAACAGCCCGGCCAGTCGGGGCACGACACCGCAGCGGAAGCCATGAGCGCAAATTCGCTTGTTCGCTCAGGTGCTGCTCCTTTCTTCAATCCCCTCACCGAAGCCATCCCGTGGATTACGCGCCCGATTCCATGGTCCCGGTGACGACGCTGTGTTTTGTCTGCGGGGCAAGATTGCACACCGTGGCCGGATCACCGCTGCGCCACGTCTGGGCCACTTTCATCAGCCTCGGCCTGGCAACCAGGGACGTCGACGCGGAAGGGCGTCTGCATAGCAGCTCCAGCGCCCAGCCCGGCCAGTCGGGGCTACGACATGCCACTGCAGGAAGCCATGACGCATAATTCGCTTGTTAAGCGTCAGGTGCTGCTCCTTTCTTCAATCACCTCGCCAGGAAGCCATCCGTGGATTACGCGCCCCATTCCCATGGTCCCGGTGACGATCGCTGTTTTTTGTCTGCGGGGCGAGATTACCCGCTGTGCCGGATCACCCGCTGTAAGCCTTGCGTCTGGGCTTTTCATCCAACCTCGGCTGGCGAAGCCAGGGACGTCGACGGAAGGGCGTCTGTAGCAGCTCAACAGCGACTTCAGTCAGGGCGACACCGCTGCGGAAGCCATGACTTGTTCGCTTGTTCGTTCAGGTGCTGCTCCTTTCTTCAATCACCTCGCCGAAGCCATCCGTGGATTACGCCCCGATTCCCATGGTCGGTGACATCGCTGTTTTTTTGTCTGCGGGGCAAGATTGCACACCGTGGCCGGATCCACCGCTGTGCCACGTCTGCGGCGCACCATCAACCTCGGCTGGCGGCCAGGGACGTCGACGGAAGGGCGTCTGTAACGGCTCAACAGCCCCGGCCAGTCGGGGCGCATTTTCGCTGCGGAAGCCATGACGCAAATTCACCGGCATGGGTACTGCCATCGCTTTCTTCAATCACCTCGCCGAAGCCATCCGGATTACGCGCCCAGTTATGGTCCCGGTGACGACGCTGTTTTTGTCTGCGGGGCAAGATTTCGTAGCCGGATCCACCGCTGTGCCACGTCTGGGCACTTTCATCAACCAAGGCTGGCAACCAGGGACGTCGACGGAAGGGCGTCTCGCCAGCAGCTCAACAGCCCGGCGGACAGGGCTGTTACGCTGCGAGAAGCCATGGCGCAAATTCACTTGTTCGTTCAGGTGCTGCTCCTTTGTTAATCACCTCGCCGAAGCCATCCGTGGATTACGCCGATTCCCCATGGTCCCGGTGACGCTGTTTTTTGTCTGCCGGGCAAGATTACCCCCGTGGCGGATCACCCGCTGTGCGTCTGGGCACTTTCGTAGCCTCGGCTGGCAACCAGGGACGTCGACGGAAGGCGTCTGTAAAGCAAGCTGTAGCCCGGCTAGTCGGGCACGACACCGCTGCGGAAGCCATGGCGCAAATTCGCTGTTCGCTCAAGTGCTGCTCCTTTCTTCAATCACCTCACCAAAAGCCATCCGTAAGATTGCGCGCCCGATTCATGGTCCCGGTGACGACGCTGTTTTTGTATGCAGAACGGGTGCACACCGTAGCGGATCCACCCGCTGTGCCACGTGCAGGCACTTTCATCAGCAAGGCTGGCAACCAGGGACGTCAACGGAAGGCATCTGCCAAGCAGCTCCAACAGCCCGGCCAGTCGGCGCACGACACCTGCGGAAGCCGGCGCAAATTCGCTTATTCGTTCGGAAATTGCTGCTCCTTTCTTCGGCTTACTCATAAAGCCATCCCGGCTGGATTGGCGCCCGATTCCCGCTGGTCCCGGTGACAACGTGCGGGGCAGATTGCCACCGTGGCCGGATCACCGCTGGCCACGTCACCGACTTTCATCAACCTCGGCTGGCAACCACCGGGACGTCGACGGAAGGGCGTCTGCTTAAGCAGCTCAACAGCCCGGCCGGTCAGGGCACGACACCTCTGGAAGCCATGGCGGAAATTCGCTTGTTCGTTAAGGTGCTGCTCACTTTCTTCAATCACCTCGCCGAAGCCATCCGTGGATTACGCGCCCGGTTCCCATGGTCCCGGTGACGACGCTGTTTTGTCTGCAGGGCAAGGTGCACACCGTAGCGGATCCACCCGCAGTGCCACGTCTGAGCACTTTCGTCAACCTCGGCTGGCAACCAGGGACGTCGACGGAAGGGGCATCTGCTTAAGCGGCTCAACAGCCCGGCCAGTCAGGCGACACCGCTGCGGAAGCCGCGTCGCAAAATTCGCTTAATCGCTCAGGTGCTGCTCCTTTCTTCGTCGCCTCGCCGAAGCCATCCGTGGATTACGCCCGTTTCCCATGGTCAGTGACGACGCTGTTTTGTCTGCGAGGGCGAATTTACCGCCGTGGCGGATCCACCGCTGGCATCTGGGCACTTTCATCAACCTCGGCTGGCAACCAGGGACGTCGACGGAAGGGCGTCCTTAAGCAGCTCAACAGCCCGGCGGTCAGGGCGCTTGCGGGAAGCCGCGGCGCAAATTGCAACTGTTCGTTCAGGTGCTGTCCACTATTGATCACCTCGCCAAAGTACATCCATGAATTACGCGCCCGATTCCCATGGTCCCGGTGATGACGCTGTTTTTTGTCTGCGGGGCAGATTGCACACCATGGCCAGATCACCGCTGTGCCACGATCTGGGCGCTTTCATCAACCTCGCTGGCAACCAGGGACGTCGACGAAGGGCGTCCTGGCAACTCCAACAGCCCGGCCAGTCCGGGCACGACACCTCTGGAAGCCATGACGCGAAATTCGCTTGTTCGTTCAGTGCTGCTCTTCTTCAATCACCGGCCATGACGGATTACGCGCCCGGTTATGGTCCCGGTGACGACGCTGTTTTTTTGTCTGCGTGGCAGATTGCACCTCGTGGCGGATCCACTGCTGTGCACGTCTGGTACTTTCATCAACCTCGGCGGCAACCAGGGACGTCGACGGAAGGCGTCTGCTTAAGCAGCTCCAACAGCCCGGCCAGTCGGGGCACGACACCATATGCGGAAGCCGCCGTACAAATTCGCTTGTTCGCTCAGGTGCTCGCTGCAATCCACTCGCCGAAGCCATTCGTGGATTACAACGCCCGTTTCCCATGGTCCAGTGACGACGCTGTTTTTGTCTGCCAGGCAATAACCCACGCCAGTGGCGGATCCACCGCTTGTGCCACGTCTGGGCACTTTCATCGGCACCTCCGGCTGGCAACCAGGAACGTCGACGGAAGGGCATCTGCGGCAACTCCAGCCCGGCCAGTCGGGCGACACCGCTGCTGGAAGCCATGACGCAATTCGCCCTTCGTTCAGGTGCTCCTTTCTTCAATCACCTCGCCGAAGCCATCCGTGGATTACGCGCCCGGTTATGGTCCCGGTGACGACGCTGTTTTTTTGCCTGCAGGGCAGATTGCACCGTGGCGGATCCGCCCGCTGTGCCACGTCTGGGCACTACATCAACCTCGGCTGGCAACCAGGGACGTCGGCGGAAGAGCGTCTACTTGAGCAGCTCCAACAGCCCGGCCAGTCAGGGCGCAACACCGCTACCCGGAAGCCATGACGCCGTCGCTTGTTCGTTCAGGTGCTGCTCCTTTCTTCAATCGCCTCGCCGAAGCCATCCCGTGGATTACGCGCCCGATTCCCATGGTCCGGTGACGACGCTGTTTTTGTCTGCGGGCAGATTACACACCGTGGCCGGATCCACCCGCTGTACCACGTCTGGGTACTTTCATCAACCTCGGCTGGCAGCAGGGACGTCGGCGGAAGGGCGTCTGCCAGCGGCTCAGCGCCAGCCCGGCCAGTCGAGCGCGACACCGCTGCGGAAGCCATGACGCAAATTCGCTTGTTCGCTCAGGTGCTGCTCCTTTCTTCAATCACCTCGCCGAAGCCATCCGTGAGTTGCGCGCCCGATTCCCATGGTCCCGGTGACGACGCTGTTTTTGTCCGCCGGGGCAGGTCGCACACCGTAGCGGATCCACCCGCAGCAATGCCACGTCTGGGCACTTTCATCAACAAGGCCCCAGCAACCAAGGCGTCGACGGAAGGGCGTCTACTTAAGCAACTCCAGCAGCCCGGCCAGTCGGGGGCACGACACCGCTGCGGAAAGCCATGACATAAATTCGCTTGTTCGTTCAGGTGCTGCTCCTTTCTTCAGGAAACACCTCGCCAAAGCCATCCGTGGATTACGCGCCCGATTCATAGTCCCGGTGACGACTTTGTTTTTGTCTGCGAAACGGTGCACGCCGTGGCGGATCACCAGCAGCTGTTGCCACGTCCTGGGCACTTTCGCATCAACCTCGGCCTGGCGCCACCGGACGTCGACGGAAGGGCGTCTACTTCGCCCAGCTCCAGCAGCCCGGCCGAGGTCGAGCACGACACCTCTGCGGAAGCCGCGACGCAGAATTCGCTTGTTCGTTAAGGTGCTCCTTTCTTCAATCACCTCGCCGAAGCCATCCGTGGATTACGCGCCCGATTCCCATGGTCCCGGTGACGACGCTTTGTTTTTTGTCTGCGGGGCAGATTGCACACCGTGGCCGGATCCGCCCGCAGTGCCACGTCTGAGCACTTTCATCAGCACTCGGCCAGCGGCTTGAGACGTCGACGGAAGGGCGTCTACCGGCAACTCCAACAGCCCGGCCAGTCGGGCACGACACCTTTGCGGAAGCCATGACGCAAATTCGCTTAATCGCTCAGGTGCTGCTCCTTTCTTCAATCACCTCGCCGAAGCCGTCGTGGATTGCAGCGCGTTTCCCATGGTCCCGGTGACGACGCTGTTTGTCTGCGGGGCAAGATTGCACACCGTGGCCGGATCACCCGCTGTTTTACGTCTGGGCACTTTCATCAGCCTCGGCTGGCAGCCAGGGACGTCGACGGGCGAGGGCGTCTGCTTAAGCGGCTCAACAACTTCCGGCCGGTCAGGGCACGACACCGCTGCGGAAGCCATGACGCCAAATTCGCTTGTTCGTTCAGGTGCTGCTCGCTTTCTTCGTCACCTCGCCAAAGCCGCCGTGAATTACGCCCGATTCCCATGGTCCCGGTGATGACGCTGTTTTTGTCTGCGGGGCAAGATTGCACACCGTGGCCAGATCCACCGCTGGCGTGACATCACGGGCACTGCATCAACCTGTTGCTTGAGGACGTCGACAGGCGTCTATAGCAACTCCAGCAACCCGGCCGGTCAGGCGACACCTCTGCGGAAGCCGTGACGCGAATTCGCTTGTTCGTTCAGGTGCCTCGCTTTCTTCAATCACCTCGCCGAAGCCATCGTGGATTACGCGCCAGAGATTCCCATGGTCCCGGTGACGACGCTGTTTTGTCTGCGTGGCAAGATTGCACACCGTGGCGGATCACCGCTGTGCCGTCTGGTACTTTCATCAACCTCGGCTGGCAACAGGGACGTCGACGGAGAGGGCGTCTGCTTAGCAGCTCCATAGCCCGGCCAGTCGGGGCACGACGCACGCTGCGGAAGCCATGACGCAAATTCCTTGTTCGCTCAGAGTGCTATGCGCTGATCACCTCGCCGAAGCCATTCGTGGATTGCGCCCGTTCCCATGGTCCGGTGACGACGCTGTTTTGTCTGCGGGGCAATATTGCACACCGTGGCGGATCACCGCTGTGCCACGTGCAGGCGCTTTCATCGCCTCGGCTGGCGGCCAGGGACGTCGGCAGAGGGCGTCTACTTAAGCAGCTCAACAGCCCGGCTGATCGAGGCACGGCTTACCGCTGCGGAAGCGCTGACGCAAATTCGCTTTGTTCATTTCAGGTGCTGCTCCTTTCTTCAATCCACCGAAGCCATCCATGGATTACACGCCCGATTCCCATGGTCCCATTGAGCGACGCTGTTTTTTGCCTGCGGTTGGGTGCACCCTGTGGCCGGATCTGCCGCTGTGCCACGTCTGGGCACTTTCATCAACCTCGGCTGGCAGCCAGGGACGTCGACGGAAGGGCGTCCTGCCAAGCAGCTCCAACAGCCCGGCCAGTCGGGAATACGACACCACTGCGGAAGCCATGACGCAAATTCGCTTGTTCGTTCGATTGCTGCTCCTTTCTTCAATCACCTCGCCAGAGCCATCCGTGGTTACGCGCCCGATTCCCCATGGTCCCGGTGACGACGCTGTTTTTGTCTGCAGGGCAAGATTTACCACCGTGGCCGGATCCACCCGCTGTTGCCATGTCAGAGCACTTTCACATCAACCTCGGCAACCAGGGACGTCGCGGAAGAGGCGTCTACTTAAGCAACTCCAGCAGCCCGGCCAGTCGGGGCACGACACCGCTACCGAAGCCATGACGCCGATTCGCTTGTTCGCTCGGGTCGCTGCTCGCTGTTGCCTCGCCGAAGCCATCCGTGGATTACGCCCGATTCCCATGGTCCCGGTGGCCTTGTTTTTGTCTGCCGGGGCAAGATTGCCACGTGGCCGGATCACCTGCTGTGCGCTGTCTGAACTGCTCAGCAAGGCTGGCAACAGGGACGTCGACGGAAAGGGCGTCTGCGCTTAAGCAGCTCCAACAGCCCGGCCAGTCGGGGCACGACACCGCTGCGGAAGCCATGGCGCAGAATTCCTTGTTCGTTCAGTTGCCTCCTTTCTTCAATCACCTCACCCGGGAAACCATCCGTGGATTGTTCCTTGATTCCCATGGTCCCGACTGACGACGCTGTTTTTGTCTGCGGAGCAGATTGCACACTTTGGCCGCATCCACCCGCTGTGCCACGTCTTGGTACTCATCAACCTCGGCTGGCAACCGGACGTCGACAGGCGTCTACGCCGCAGCTCAACAGCCCGGCCCGGTCGGGGCACGGCACCGCTGCGGAAGCCATGACGCAAATTCGCTTGTTCGTTCAGGTGCTGCTCGCTGTTAATCACCTCGCCGAAGCCATCCGTGGATAACGCACCCGGTTCCCATGGTCCCGGTGACGACGCTGTTTTTTTGTCTGGGGCGATTTTCGTGGCGGATTACCGCCGCCACGTCTGGGCGCTTTCCTTCCAACCTCGGCTGGCAACCAGGGACGTCGACGGAAGGGCGTCTGCACCAAGCAGCTCAGCCCGGCTGGTCGGTTTTGACTTACCGCTGCCCGAAGCCATGGCCAGCAAATTCGCTTGTTCGCTCAGGTGCTGCTCGCTGTTCCAATCACCTCGCCGAAGCCATCCAGTAGACCGGCAGTTCCCCATGGTCCGGTGACGGCAACTGTTTTTGTCCTGCGGGAGGCAGTGCCACCTGTGTGGATCCACCCGCTGTGACACGTCTGAGCACTTTCATCAACTTCGGCTGGCAACCGAGGACGTCGACGGAAAGGAAGCGTCTACTTAAGCTGTGCTCAACAACCCGGTCGGTCAGGGCACGACACGCCTGCGGAAGCCGTGACGCAGGTTGCTTGTTCGCTCCCGGAATTGCTGCTCACTGCTTCAATACCTCGCCGGAAGCCATCCGTGGATTGCGCGCCCGATTCCCATGGTCCCATTGACGACGCTGTTTTGTCTGCGGGGCAAGGTGCCACCGTGGCGGGATCCACCCGCCGCGCACGTCTGGGCACTTTCATCAGCCTCGGCCTGGCAACCTGGGACGTCGACGGGCATCTGCCGGCAACTCCAGCAGCCCGGCCAGTCGGCTGGCTGCACCGCTGCGGAAAGCCGCCAGCGCAAATTCAGCGATTCGTTCAGGGTGCTATCGCTGTCAATCACACCGCCAGAAGCCATCCGTGGATTACGCGCCCGAGTACCGCCAATTCCGGGGACGACGCTGTTTTTTTGTCTGCAGGGCAAGATTGCACACCGTGGCCGGATCACCGCTGTGCCACGTCTGGGCACTTTCATCAGCCTCGGCTGGCGGCAAGGACGTCGACGGAAGGGCGTCTCGCCAGCAGCTCCAACAGCCCGGCCAGTCGGGCACGACACCGCTGCGGAAGCCATGACGCAAATTCGCTTGTTCTGCTCGGAAGTTGCTGCTCCTTTCTTCGTCTCACCGGAAGCCCATCCGTGGATTACGCCCGTTTCCCCATGGTCGGTGACGACGCTGTTTTTGTCTGCGGGGAGCGGGTCGCACACCGTGGCCGGATCCACCCGCTGTGCCACGTCTGGGCGCAGCATCAACCTCGGCTGGCAACCAGGGACGTCGACGGAAGGGCGTCTACTTAAGCAGCT